>PVIW01004967.1:0-36535 GCA_004026585.1 Noctilio leporinus | reverse complement strand
TCAGTATCAAAGCCCTTTAAAAAATTGTTTATTTTATTTTGGTAATTATATTTGCATTCATTATGTATCAATAACAAATTACTTTATTGTTTATTTACATTACAATATATAGCTTCTTTCTATGTAGAAGGAAAATGTAATTCTTTCAGTATTATAATATACTCATACTACACACAAAGATACCACTAATGAGTTCATTAAGAGTCAAATAATTAGGTAATTGGTGTTTTAAATGCCTTATACCATGCAGAACTCCATTGTGGGTTGTTTCATGGGTAATTAAGGGATATAGGTAACAGAGGGAAACGCATTATTATTTTTCCCTTTAGTGCAATAGAATATGGGCTCCTGCTATTAAAAATTCTCTATCCACTGGAAATGCAGGAAAGGATTAGACTCAGATGACATGGGCTACCTATACTGACTGAGTGACTTTTTAAATTTATTATTTTTTATAGTTTTACTGAGATATGATTGATGTATAACACTGTATAAGTCTAAGATGTTTAACATGTTGATTTGATACACTTGTATATTGCAAAATGATCACCATAACCTTAGCTAGCACCTCCATTACACTGTGAGACTTTTTAAAATGCTAGGCACTCTTCTAACCCAGGGATTTTAACAGTGAAAACACTAAAAGTTTTTGCCCTTATAAAGCTTAGGTATAAAATATGGCAGGCAGAGATGCATGTTTAAAGAAAAAAATAAATCATGCTAAGAGGATACAGGCAGATGAAGACGGTACTATTTTATTGCTACTTTATTAAGGTAGAGGAAGATTTTTGGTGCAGTGCAGAGGATATCTTGGGGAAAGAAGGCCAGGCAAGGCTGAGAGACTAGCAGATGCTGGCGGGGTTGAGAAAAACGACCAGTGTGGCAGGGAAGGTGGGAGCACTGGGGAGAGGGCAGGAGAGGTCAGAGAGGCTGGGAACAGGGAAGATCTTGGAAGACCTTGAAGGCCAGAACAAGGACTTCGGATTTTATCCTCAGTGAAATGGGAAGCCACTGAACATTTTGAGCAAAGGAATGCCACCCTGGCTTATGGGTCTGCAAAGGATTGTTCTGGCTACAGTACTGAAAGAATATTCTGCGTATACCTGTGTGTGCGCATGCGCAAGCGAGCTATGAGGGAGAACAGAAGGAAGGAAACAAGGACACCAGTAAGACAATGGCTCAGAGCACACACGATGAAGGCTCAGACCAGGATGGCCTTTCTGGGGGTGGCGGGAAATAGTGGGTTCCAGGTATTTTCTAAGGGCAAACCTGACATGATTTGTGCCAGTTGGTAGTGGGGGAAATGTGAAGGCTTTCAGCTTGGGTATTGGGAAGAATGGAGTTGCCATTCACTGAGCTGGGGAAGAATGGGAGAGAAGCATGTGTGGAATGAGGGAGTCAGAAATTTAGTTTTTGACTCAATAAACTGGGGATGTCTCCACAACAGCCAAGTGGAAATGCAGCAGTTGATTACTTGTCTCTCTGAGCACGGTAACTTTATCAGGAGATTGGAGCTGCTAATACTACCTATCTATCCCATAATAGGATGGCCACAAGGGTCAAAAGAGTTACCAGGTTAGAGTATTAATAGTTTGCCAGAGCTCATGGTTACTGCTCAAATGTTACTGTCATGAATATCTTTGATGACTTCATGTTTTCTGAGAAAATGCATACAAAAAAGATGTACTATACACAATACTGGGTGCAGAAAAAGTAGCTTTACAGTTGTGAGTATGCAAAACAAAACTTAACTTTGTGTTATTTATTTCTTATATTTTCCATACAAACAACTGTAAACCTGTTCTTGCCATACCCTGTACTTGAGTGCAATAGAGGAAGGAAATCCCCGGAGTCATAGAGTTAGAGCCAAAATGATCTTCAGTCTCCACTGATTCAAACCCTCATTTTATGGAAGAGAAAACTGATTAATACCAGGAAGTCTCGTAGCAAGTCCAAAACCCAGGCCTGGAATGCATAGCTGCTGCCCCTGAAGCCTTTTATTACATAGTGCTTCCATGGAACGTGGTATTTTTTGTCATCACCCCCACCCCATGTCTCCATTTTGAAGGGTGTTTGCTAAAAACCCAAGATGATTTCATGTTTAACAAAGATTCTCACAATTTGAATCTTCAGAGAGCAGAGAGACATTTGGACCCCCAAAAAAGGTGGCTTGAGTGAGGGTTACATCATATTTTATTTTTAAAAGATTTTATTTATTATTTTTAGAGAGAGGGATAGAGAGAGAAGCAGAGAGGGAGAGAGACATCAGTGTATGGTTCCTTTCACCTGCCTCCAGCTACGGACCTGGCTCGCAGCCTGGTTATGTGCCCTGACCGGGAATCGAGCCAGTGACCTGTGAGTTCTCAGGCCGGCGTTTTGTCTACTGTTACCACCAGCCAGGGCCTCACATCACATTTTAAAAGAGTGAGATATGGTAGGTGTGCTTTTCAAGCCACCTTCAGGGGTCTAGGCCCCATGATACAGAATAGAAAGAGTTGGTCTGTCAGGTGCTAGCACTGAAACTGAACATTGCAGTGGAGAAAGATTGTCTGTTTTATTATGAATGGTGCCACCCAGAAGACAGGGAAGCTAATAATCAAAAGCCCAAGCTCCCTATCCAGCATTTAGGCAAGTTTTTAAGGATAGAAGGAGAACAGATAATGTGGAAGCACTACCTGGGCAAGTTTTAATTGGAAGACCTTGGTGCTTGGCCATTTATGGTAAGGGGTGTAAACACAGGCTCTTACTGAACAACAGACCCATTTTATTCTTGGTACCTTCTTAGGGGAGTCCAACTTTGGTCCCAGTGCAGCTAGAGGTCAGAGTTCCCTCCTCTGTGCAGGCTTCGGCTGCGTGACTTGTGGTTTTGGTCTGTTGTCTCTGAACGGCAGCTCCGTATCTCGTTAAACAGGATAGGACCATTTTGAGCTGGTTTAAGGGTTGCCCTTAGGAACATGGGCCTGCCTGGCTCTTTTCTTTTATGGAAATATCACAGGATAAAGTTTCCTCAGCCACATGGGGCTGTTCAGCCAGAGGAAATGGTGGTCAAGATAAATGTATCTATTGTAAAGTTGTTGCCCCTGGAAATGCAGATGTTTCTAGGACTCTGCATTTTGTTATCTAAGAGGTCCTTTTCCTCCCTGCCTCACCACATCTCCCCTTGTTATAGAGTAGACAATCACTCCCTGAAGTTTGGAAATGGGGGATGGGACTCAGTAGAACACAGCCTTTGTCCTTTTCGCCAAGAAAATAGGAGGGGCTTTAACCATAGAATAATGACAAAGAACTTAGGGGTCCTGTGTGAGATTTCGCAGGTGGCTGCAATGAGTCACCCTACCCACTGCTCCACAGGCTGCCATCAGGGTTTAAAAAATAAGGCAGCAGCCATTTTAAAAAAAAGGGCCAAATGGCATGCAGGGCAGAGAAAGGGAAGGAGGGAACCGCGGTTTGGGAGACAGGGATAAAGCCACGTGGTCTGCAAGGAGGAAAGGGGACCTTGCCGCCCGCCTTGTAGGAAAGCCTGCCAGCTGCTGCTTTAATCCGGCCAGCTTCAACTCGGAAGCCACCATGGACTCTGCCTCGCAGACCCGGCCTCTGTTTGGACTTTTGGAACTTGGTTCATGTGGAGAGGTCTCTTTCAGTACCTGGACTTCACCATGATCCAGCACAACCCAGCCCATGCTTTTCTGGACCATTACATGGAGGTGGATGCCATCATACCCCAAATCCTGGAGAAGAAAACTGACAGATAAAGAATGGGGAACTTCCGGGCACATCTTTGGCTTATAGCCTTTCAGGAAGTAAGGGAAGTGCTGGGTCTCATGGAAAACAGGCCTCTGAGCCGAAGTGCTCAGAGCTCCCCTCTGCCCCCCACCCCCAAAGTTTGGAATATTATAAATAAAGATGTGTTTTCCTCATCACTAATTGTGGGATCTTGCATCAAGGCACCACATGAATGAACCCCATTTTGCTCAGTAACACTGTTGCCCTCCACCCTGCAATATCCAGGTAACGCTGCTCAGAAATTACACATCTGATCATTTCCATTCATCCTGAGATGCTGATTAATACGTAATTTATTCCCGAGCCCTTTTAAGAGTCCAGAGTTCCTTCCTGCAGAAGGGCTGTGGCAGGCCTGGAAATGATACGTGGGATCCTTAGCCATTAAGGTTCACAGCAGCTGTGAGCGCTGGGGAGTGGAGGGCAGCGGTATTCCCAGGGCCTCTCGCTCTTCCCACAGAGGGCACTTGTCATCAGCAGCTGAACCAAAAGGAAATAAATAACCAAGCTCTCCCCTGGCTCATGGGAATATGTACTCAGCCAATAATGCTGGTGATCAAGAAGCTCTCCCACTCAAAGCTGCTTCACTTTGCGGTTCAGCCCCGGGCATATGGAGGCGCAGTGGGGGCAGCTGGGCAGCTACCTTGCCACGCTGTCTGTTGGGTGGGAGAGGCCAGAGGGGCTGGGTTCTGTTCAGACCCTGCACCCAGGTAGGTTCCCTACCTGCAATCCATTCTACCCCTCTCCCTTGGTAAAAAAATGTTAATTTTATTTGTAGCAGGAATGTTGCAACTTCCTGGAGCCAATGGGATGGAAGAGAAGCTTTTGGAATGGGCTGGGGGGAAAGCTATTTTTTTCTGATTAAAAAAAAAAAAAAAAGGACAGCATCTGGAGTAGGGATTTTGATGATGAAAGTGAATGCTCCCATACTGAGGATTGCAGAGCAGAAAGACACTGGAGCTTGGGTTTGCTGACAGGCCAATGTACTGTACCCAGTCCTTTTCCTTGGACTTATTGTTACATGTGAAGGGAAGAAATCATCTCATGTGACTAAGTTGGTGTGTCAGAGTTTTGTTGCTTGTGACCAAAAGCAGCCTGAACTGCTGAGTGCTGTCTCACCCTTTGAGGGGGAGGCTTGGCTCTGCTATGTACCTGCCGTGGAGCCTTAGGACAGCACTTCAGATCTCTAAGTCTTAGTTCCCCCCATGCCTAAGCTGGAAGCAATAACATCTTCCCTGCAAGGGTGGGTTCTGAGGGAAACGCAGGGGCACTGGGAGTCCTGTATGTGTCTGGGATCACTGCAGTTTTTGTCGGTAGCCACTGGGCTCCGGCCCTCATGGGAAGGGGGAGCGATGTGGCTTGACCTGGTAGGTCAGTAAGGAAAGAGCATTTGGAGGGGGAGGGAGTTAACTCTCAGGGGGAATGAACCAGCTGAGGTGAAAAATCTCCAAGGACATGTCCACTTAGTCTAGCCACTAAGGCAGAATCCAAGGGTGTGAACTCTTCCGAGACCAAGGCCTTGGCAGTTAAGTTCCCTCAGGTGTCTCCTGCTCAATCTGGAAACAAAGGCCTGGGTGTGGATGGGCTCAGTGTGCAGGTGTGAACACGTGAGCAGCTGCAGCTGGTAGATCCCACAAAGATGAAGATGATGAAAGAATTATGTGCGTGTGCACGCACAGTCCTCCAGGCCTTGGGCAGTGGTAGGTAGGTCAGGGAGTAATCTTTAAATAATGAGAATCTAAATGATCATTTCCCTGTTTTAAAAACCTTTTCCTGTCCCCAGGCATGTACCTAAGAGGAGAATTGGGGAGAGACAGTGTTTCTTTTGGAGGTAATGAAAATTTTCCACAACTGTTTGTGGTAATGGCTGCAAACCTCCATAAATATGCAAGCCATTAAATTGCACACTTTAAATAGATGAATTGTTTGCTATTTAAATTACGTCCCAACGAAGTCATAAAAAAATGTAATGCTTTGTTTGTTTCTTACTGCCAACAGGTTAAAGGCTCCTTCAGAATTGCCTCTTGTTGGCCACTCTGGTCTTACCGTGGGACCAGCATCGGTGCGCCCAGGTGCCTTTAGCCACAGAGTGTTTGCTGTGTCCTGTAGCTGCATGCCTCCAGGTCATGGTGCTTGTTGGAATCCTAGCTCTGGTTTTGCCAAGTGAAGCTCCACCAACATTTCTTTGAGAGAAACTTCCTTGATGTTGATTGCTCCCCACTCTTCGTTCACTTCAATGCCATCTCACCTGCTAGACTGCAGGGGAATTGAAGGCAGGAAATGCGTTGTGTTTGACAGTGTGTCTCTAGCCAGTGACATTCAAGGGGACAGGGGGAGTGTCTGTGTGGGGACGACCTGGTCAGGGAGTTTTTATCCTGGCCCTGTTTAGGATTGCCTTCACATGGTGATGATAAAAAGTCGGCTGACAGTTTCATCATCATTTTTGTGTTTTCTACAATGTGCCCCCTTGTTGCTTTGCACTGGAGCAACTGCCTTACATGCCTTTAATGCAGTGCCTGGCACATAGGAGATTGTTTATAAATGAGTCAAGATGGCTAGATCCAGAGGCAGGCAAAGGCTAGGAGGGAAGGACCAATCTAGAAAATTGCCTGAACAAGAGATGCTCAACAGACCACACCAGGGAGGAAGGCTCAGGACCTGCCGTGGAGTTGGGGAGGCAGGGAAGTTGGCAGATTCGATGGAGTAGTTACCAAATCCAGGAAGAGGAAGTCAGATGAAAAGACTTATGGTGACTATGGTTATATCAAGATTTCCCCCATCTGACTTTTCTTCCACAGCTTTTCCTGTAGGCTTATTGCTGTGTTTTCATTGATTTTCCCTTCTAGGCACATCCCCCCTCTCATCAGCTATAAAGACTCATGTTGATCAAGATTCTATCACAGGCCCTCTAAGAAAATCTAGCTTCACGTATCATAATCCTTAAATATTGATCACCCACTATGTTTATCGTGCAAAATTAGGCATTCTAAATGTATAATCTTATTCCATATGTTAGTGAAATTCATGAGCATGTTAAATAGGGGAACATTAGCTGCTGTGACAAACAACCCTAACACCTCAGGCGGTTAACACAGTGAAATTATTTTTTTGTTCATAGCACAGTCCAATGTGGTTCTTGTGTGTGTGTGTGTGTGTGCATGTTTGTATGTGTGCTGGCCTGGACGGCTCTATTCATTGTAGTCTGTTAGGGACCCAGAATCCTTCATCTAGCGGCTCCACTTTCTGTAGGACCTTTGAGTCCTCTGCTGGGTTTTTGCATCCAGGTGGCTAAGGAGGAAGAGACAATGAATGAAAGATTGTGAAAAGGCCTCAGGCCAGGCCTGGAAGTGGTGTCCAACCCTTCTCTCCCATTTCCATTAACCAGAGCTCATTCACAGGGGTGCTGCTGGCAATGCTGGGAAATGTTTAGCTGTACTAAGAGAGAGAGAATGAATTACATTTGATGAACACATGGCATTGTGTCTATCACAGAGACATCGTTATGATTGTTACTATTTTCACAGGTTGGCTAATATTAGCCATCTCCTAACCAAACAATGAGCTTTTTCTCTGAGAGAAAATTTGTCTCTTGCTATTCTGAAGTCCCCTGAACCTAGTGCAGGCTCTGACACTGAAGTACCCAACATATAACATGTGGGATTGAATTGGAGAAACTAAATCTTGTAGCAGAGTGATGAATGATTCTTGAATATGTTCTCACATTTCTGAGACTTTCTGGTTTTTTACTTTTGCTGGCACCCCTTCCATGCTGGTTGGAAGTTGACAGCTGAAACCCCTGGCTCCCAGCCCAGGCTGATGTTGCACAACGGAGACTCTTCCTTGCCAGGTGGGCCACCTTAGGTCCTGCAGGACGCTCCCTCCCTGCAGTTTCTTCAGTGGGATAAGAAGAGTCTAAAGAGGCAGAAATGCAACAGAAGTATCATGGAGGAGAAGAAGCAGGATAGTTGTTTTTCTTTAAGGAGAAAGAATCAATGATTATCTCAAAGTAGAGGATTGTCTACTTGTGATTAGCTGGTTGCTTTAGACAGAGGTTTTTTCCCTTTCCTTTTACCAGGCAAGCTCAAGTCCAGGTTCAAGTGTGGGTCATGGATGGCATTCTACCATCACCTTTCATTCCCCCTTTGCCCTATGCTACATGTTAGATGTGATTCCTTAGGGGTATTCCACGTTCCTCTTCTTTTTTGGTCTTTGCACTAGGGAATATAACCTGTGAACTTCCCTGTTGTTCTTCACCCAAACCCTTGACTCAGCAATATCTAAATGGCTATTACTTTCTTTTTCTTCATTATGTTTTCTTTTTTTTTTCCTCCAGTGACCTAATTGGTGATTATCCTTGTGGATATCTAAGAATGGATACAAATGAAGGACAGGAAGGAAGAAGGCTTACCAGAGGAAGAGAAAAGGGCCCTAGAGAACAGAAATCATCAGAAACAAAGACTTCAGCCCTGGCTGGTGGCACAGTGGATAAGGTGCCGGTCTGCGAACCCAAAGGTCGCTGGTTTGATTCCCAGCCAGAGCACATAACCAGGTTGCAAGCCATGTCTCAAGCCAGGTCTGTAGCTGGAGGCAGGTGAAAGGCAATCGTACATTAATGTCTTTCTCCCTCTCTGCCTCTCTCCCCTCCCTTCTATCTAAATGTAATAAATAAAATCATTAAAAAATAAATAAAAGATTTATTAAAAAGAATAAAGACTTCAGATACATTCATCATTATTAATTTAGGAAGCTTAAAGAGAGTTGGCGATGAGAAATGGGCAGTAATAAATTCCCTCATGATGAGCTTGCTAAGCATGTGAGGGTTGTCCCATCCTCTGAGAGGCTGAGAATGATTGCAGCCCTTTTACTTCCCTTTGGGGCCAGAGAGAGCATATTGTGTAGGCAACAGGACCCAGGAGGCCAATGGTGGGGAGAGGCCTGCTGTGGTGGCCTCTTCCTGTGGGTTGTTCAAGAGGGCTCAGCAGTACTGGGCATGTCTGATTGCATATGAAACCCATTTCATAATGGGGCTGGCCTGGATATTGGCCAATCAAAATGAAAATTGTGTGCCATGCTGAATCAGGGTGCTGGCAGGCCCTTCTTGTGCCAAGCAGCTTGCTTATTCAGTCAAGTTGCTAAGATGTGGGGCTGGAATCAGAATTTTGGGTGAGGTGTGGAAGCAGTGCTACTTTTTCCCTATCTCCCTTAATCACCTTTATTCTGCTTCTTTCTTTCTTTCTTTCTCTCTTTCTTTCTCTCTTTCTCTCTTTCTCTCTCTCTCTTTCTTTCTTTTTCCCCATATCTCTAGTGTCATTCTGCTCATCTTTTAGTCTCCTGTATTAAGTGAGATCTTACGGTATTTGGGTATGAGAAGGACTTTGGGAGTGATTTTTGTCAACCAGTATGTAGTATTTCAATATTTTAACAGCTAGTGCAGCTGTCCTGATGTGTGTCAGCCTTAGGAATGTCACCCCTACAATTGGCACTGCCAAGGTGATTGAGCCATGATCTAGAACTGGAGCTCTTTAGTGGAACTATTCACTGGCTCTTTTGGGGAAAGTTAACCAGGCATTATAGATGACAGTTATCAAGAGTGCGAGATTCAAGGACCACCAAGGCTAGTTGCCCTTGACCTACCTGACTTTCCTCAGTGTGCAATGCCTTCTCCTTCCTTCCACTCAGCCACTTTGATTGCTTTCTCATTGGGCTCTTCTTGCTCTCAATTCCTCATGCAGGTCCCATGTATTTTAATCAAAGGCAGG
The DNA here is from genome assembly GCA_004026585.1 of Noctilio leporinus. Lineage (NCBI taxonomy): Eukaryota > Metazoa > Chordata > Mammalia > Chiroptera > Noctilionidae > Noctilio > Noctilio leporinus. Next base: position 26,996 of record PVIW01004967.1, on the reverse strand, counting down.
GAAAAGGCAGCTCATGGATTGTCATTAGGGAGATAGGATGTGAAATGACCACTGCATTGTTTTCATTTCTCCAAGACAGCAGCCTGGTGTTCTACCTTGTCAGCTCATTAGACGATGTCACTGAGCAATGCAAAGTAGCTCAACTCTAGCACTATCAGCTCCTTCTAATTCCCTCAGCACATAATATCAGAGCTGGAGCATGCTAATCTGATTTCATCAGTTGGGCAGTGGAGTTTTTTTTTTATTGAGCTCACTCAGAGGAAGCTGCAGGACTTAAAAATTTGGCATTTTTTGGGGCAAGGGGAAGGCAGTGAGTGTGTGTGTGTGTGTGTGTGTGTGTGTGTGTGTGTGTATATATATATATTCTCTCTCTCTCTCCATGTATGTATAGATATTCTACCTTGTTCCAGAAGGGATTTAAGGCTGTTCTCAATCTGACATGTTTTAGTTTACACTCAAGATAGGTAGCTCCAATATACTAAATCTTTAAGAAAGGAGAAATTATGGAATATTGATATCCTACAAGACTTTCAGCAAATGACGTATCTTCTGACTTTTCAATATACTTAAGCTACCCAAATTTATAATAAAGAAACCAACCCCTTTATTGAAGCAGAGTGGTTCAAAATTGCCTCCCAATGCTTTTAATACCTTCCCCTAAAATACCCCAATGCCAGCGGACCAGAACCCTAAAGGTAAGTTCAGAGAGGCCTGTTCCAAGTCACATATTATAAACTTAAATGGCACATTTTGCATGCGACTCCTCAATTTACCTGTTTTGTTTTGTTTTTCCAAAAGCCTAGGCTTACCTGCCTCAGAATTTGTTGTTGTTGTTGCTAAAATACAATTGTTTCATTTTTCCCCATTGTTCTCCCATGTCCCACCCTCCCCATCCCCTCTCCCATAGTCAATCCCTACCTCATTGTTCATGTCCATGGGTCTTCCACATTAGTTCCTCCACTAAACCCTTACCTTACTTTTTCCCTATCCCCCTTAATCACCCTTATTCTGCTTCTTTCTTTCTTTCTTTCTTTCTTTCTTTCTTTCTTTCTTTCTCTTTCTTCCTCTCTTTCTCTTTCTCTCTCTCTCTTTCTTTCTTTTTTCCCATATCTCTAGTGTCATTCTGCTCATCTTTTAGTCTCCTGTATTAAGTGAGATCATATGGTATTTGTCTTTCACTGACTGGCTTATTTCACTAAGCATGATACTCTCCAGTTCCATCCATGCTATTGCAAAAGGCAGGAGTTCCTTCTTTCTTTCTGCAGCATAGAACTCCATTGTGTAAACATACCAAAGTTTTTTGATCCTTTCATCCACTGATGGGCATTTAGGCTGCTTCCAGCACTTGGTTATTGTAGATAGCACTGCTATGAAATTAGTGGTGCATAGGTTCTCCTGAATTGGTGTTTCAGGATTCTTTGGATATCATCCTAGCAGTGGAATTGTTGGGTCATAAGGTGGTTCTGTTTTTAGTTTTTTGAGGAAATCCCATACTGCTTTCCATAGTGGCTGCAACAGTCTGCATTCCCACCAACAGTGCACCAGGGTTCCCTTTTTTCCACATCCTTGCCAGCATTTATTGTTTGTTGATTTGTTGGTGATGGCCATTCTGACAGGTGTGAGGTGGTATCTCATTGTGGTTTTAATTTGCATCTCTCTGATGGCTAGTGATGTTGAACATCCTTTCATATGCCTATGGGCCCTTTGTATGTCTTCCTTGGAGAAGTGTCTATTCAGGTCCTTTGCCCATTTTTTAATTGGGCTCTCTGTTTCCCTTGTGTTGAGTTGTATAAGTGCTTTATATATTTTGGAGATCAAACCTTTGTTTGAGGTGTCATCATCAAATATGTTTCCCATATGCTTGGTTCCCTTTTAATTTTGTTGATGTTTTCTTTAGCTGAGCAGAGATTTTCAGTTTGATATAGTCCCATTTATTTATTTGTTTCTTTATTTGTCTTGCCCTGGGAGAGATACCAGTGAAAATATTGCTGCATGGGGTATCTGCCATTTTTCTGCCTATGTTTTTTTCTAGGACTTTTATGGTGACATTGTTATGTTTAAGTCTTTAATCCCATCTTGTGTTTATTCTGGTGTATGGTGTAAATTGGTGGCCTGTTTCATTTTTTTGCATGTTTCTGTCCAATTCTCTCAACATCACTTGTTGAAGAGACTATTTGCACTCCATTTTAAGTTCCTTCTCCATTTGTCAAATATTCGTTGTCCATAGAGTCCTGGATTTATTTTTGGGTTTTTTATTCTGTTCCATTGATCTAATATGTCTGTTCTTGTGACAGTACCAGACTGTTTTGATTACAACTACTTTGTAGTATAGTTTGATATCTGGCATTGTGATTCCTCCTACTTTGTTCTTTCTCATGATTGCTGTTAGCTATTCAGGATTGTTTTTGGCGCCATATAATTTTTTTATAAATTTGTTCTAGGCCTATGTAATATAATGTTGGTACTTTAATAGGGCTTACATTGATTTTATATATGGCTTTGTGTAGTATGACCATTTTTATGATGTTAATTTTCCCGTCCATGAACATGGTATATACTTCCATTTATTTGTATCTTCCTTAATTTCTTTCTTCAGTGTTTTATAGTTTTCCAAGTACAGATTTTTTACATCCTTGGTTAACTTTATTCCTAGGTACTTTATTTTTTTGTTGTTGTTGTTGCAATAGTAAATGGAATTTGTTTTCTAGTTTCGCTGATATTTCACTGTTGATGTACAGTAAGGCCTTAAATTTCTGAATATTGATTTTGTATCTGGCTATTTTGCCAAATTTACTTATTAGTTTGAGCAGTTTTTTGGTGGAGTCTATCAGGTTTTATATGTACACTATCATGTCATCTGCAAATAATGGCAGTTTTAATTCTTCTTTTCCAATTTGGGTTTCTTTGATTCCTTTTTCTTGCCTGATTGCTGAGGCTAGGGCTTCCAAATCTATGAAAAATAGAAGCGAAGAGAGTGGACACCCTTGTCTTGTTCCTGATCTTAAGGGAAAGGCTTTCAGTTTTTGCCCATTGACTATGATGTTGGCTGTAGGTTTCTCATATATGGCCTTTATTATGTTGAGGTATGTTCCCTGTATTCCCATCTTGCTGAGCCTTTTTATCATAAATAGGTGCTGTACTTTGTCAAATGTTTTTTTGGTGTCTATTGATATGATCATATGGTTTTTTTTTTCACTTTGTTTATGTGCTGTATTACATTTATTGATTTGTGAATGTTACACCATCCTTGCATCCCTGAGATGAATCCCACTTGATCGTGGTGTATGATCTTTTTAATATATTGCTGGATCCAGTTTGCCAATGTTTTGTTGAGGATTTTGACATCTATGTTCATCAGCGATATTGACTTGTAGTTTTCTTTCTTTGTTGGGTCTTGACCAGGTTTTGGGACTAGCATAATACTGGCCTCATAGAAAGAGTTTGGGAGTCTACCCTGTTCTTGGGTTTTTTGGAATAGGTTGAGAAGAATAGGAGTTAGTTCTTCCCTATACATTTGGTAAAATTCACCTGTGTATCCATCTGGTCTGAGGCTTTTGTGTGCTAGTTTTTTTAAATTAATTCTTCAATTTCACTAGTTGTTATTGGTTTATTTGGGCTTTCTGCTTATTCTTGATTCAGTTTTGGAAGATTCTATGTTTCCAGAAATTTGTACATTTTACTTAGGTTGTCAAAATTTTTGACATGTAGCTGTTCATAGTAATTTCTTACAATCCTTTGTATTTCTGTAGTATCAGTTGTGATTTCTCCTTTGTCGTTTCTGATTTTATTTGGGTCCTCTCTCTTTTTTTCTTGATGAGTCTGGATAATGGCTTGTCAATTTTGTTTATCTTTTCAAAGAACTAGCTCCTGGATTTATCAATCCTTTGAATTGTTCTTTTTATCTCTATTTCATTTAATTCTGCTCTGATCTCAACTATTTCCTTCCTTCAACTCACTTCGGGTTTTGTTTGTTGTTGTTCCTCTAGTTATTGTAGCTTTGTGGTTAGCTTGTCTATGTGAGCTTCTTCGAACCTTTTTAGGTAGGCCTGTATTGCTATAAATTTCCCTCTCATGACTTCCTTTGCTGTGTCCCATAGGTTTTGGGTTGTTGTGTGTTCATTTTCATTTGTTTCCAGAAACTTTTTAATTTCTTCCTTGACCTCAGTGTTAACCCAATTATTATTCAATAGCGTGTTATTCAGCCTCTATGAATTTGAATATTTTGGGTTTTTTTTCCTTGAGTTTGGTTTCTAGCTTCAAACCGTTGTGATCTGAGAAGATGCTTGATATTCTTTCTTACTTTCTTTCTTTTTTTTTTTTTTTTAAATTTGTGGAGCCTTGTTTTTTTGTTTTTATTTTAAATTTGTGGAGCCACATGTCCTATCATGTAGTCTGTCTTTGAGAAAGTTCTATGTGTATTTGAGAAGAAGTGTATTTTGCTTCCTTGGGGTGAAAAGTTCTATATATATCAGTTAAGTCCATTTCATCTAGAGTGTTGTTCAATGCCATAATGTCCTTGGTGGTTCTTTGCTTGGAAGATCTGTCCATTGTTGACAGTGTGGTATTAAAATCCCATACCATGAATATGTTGTTATCTATATCCTTCTTGTAGTCCTCCAGTATTTTTCTTATATAATTGGGTGCTTCTATATTGGGTGCATATATGTTTACAAGGGTTATGTCTTCTTGATGTATTTTTCCTTTAAATATTATGAAATGCCTCTTTTGGTGGTCTTTGTTGTGACACCTATTTTGTCTAACATGAGTATCACTACCCCAGCTTTTTTCTGTGTCCATTTGCTTGAAATATTTTTCCATCCCTTTACTTTCAGTCTGTGTAAATGTCTTGTTCTGAGGTGAATCTTTTGTAGACAGTATATATGTGGGTTGTGTTTTCTTATCCATTTAGCTACCCTGTGTCTTTTGATTGGAGCATTTAATCCATTTACATTTAAGGTTATTATTGATATGTACTTATTCATTGTGATTTTTTCTCTTTGTACTTGTGTTTTTCTCTCTCTCTTCTTCTTCTTATAGCAGTCTTATAACATCTCTTGCAATGCTGGTTTGGTGGAGATGTATTCTTTTAGCTTTCTTTTGTCTTGGAAACTTTTTATTTCACCTTCCATTTTGAATGAGAGCCTTTCTGGGTAAAGTAGTCTTGGTTGGAGGCCTTAGCTTTTCATTGCTTGGAGTATTTTTTGCCATTCCCTTCTGGCTTGTAGTGTCTCTGTTGAGAAATCAGCTGATAGCCTAATCAAAACCTGCTTGTAGTTATTAGCTTTCCCTCTTGCTGCCCTTAGGATTCTCTCTTTATCTTTGAATGTTGCCATTTTAATTATGATATGTTTTGCTGTAGGCCTGTTTTGACTCATCTTCATTGGGACCCTCTGTGCGTCCTGGACTTCGGTAATATTTTCTTTCACCAAATTCAGGAAGTTTTCTGTTATTACTTTTTCAAACAGATTTTCTATTCCTTGCTCCTCTTCCTCTATATCTGGTATCCCTATGATATGGATATTATTATGTTTCATGTTGTCCTGCAACTCTTTTAGCACCTCTTCATTCTTTTTCAGTCTTTTTTCATTTTGTTGCAGTGGATATTTTTTTCCACACTGTCCTCTGATGTGCTGATCTATTTCTCTTCTTCCTCTAACCTGTTTTTAATTCCTTCTACTGTGTTCTTCAGCTCAGAAATTGTATTTTTCATTTCCTCCGGGTTCTTATTGATGGTTTCTATGTCCCCCTGCCCTTTTTAAAAGATTTTATTATTTTTAGAGAGAGGGTTAGGAAGAGAGACATCTATGTATGGTTGCCTTTCCCCTGCCTCCAGCTACAGACCTGGCTGGAGATCTGCCTTACAACCTGGTTATGTGCCTTGACTGAGGAATCACTATGTTCTTTTTTTTTATGAATGTTTTTCATTTTTTTAAAGATTTTATTTCATTATTTTTAGGAGGGGAAGGGAGAGAGGCAGAGAGGGAGAGAGACATCAGTGTATGGTTGCTTTTCACCTGCCTCCAGCCACAGACCTGACTGAAGACCTGGTTTGCAACCTTGTTATGTGCTCTGGCTGAGGAATTGAACCTGCGACCTTTGGGTTCGCAGGCCGGCACCTTATCCACTGTGCTACCAGCCAGGGCTACTATGCTCTTTTTAATGCTGGTATAATTTCCTGTAAGTTCCTTGGAGTTTCCTTGGAGTTCTTTATAGTTCTCTTGGAGTTCTTTGTAGTTTCTTTGAGTTCATTGAGCTCATTGAGATTCCTTGTATTCCTAGTACATTGCTTTGAATTCTATATCTGATAGATAGCTTATCTCTATTTCATTTAGCCATTTTTCTAGGGATTCCTCCTTTCTTTTCAGCGATGGACTGTTTCTTTATCTCCCCATTTTAGATGCCTTTTCTTGCTTATTTTTGTTTCTTATATTAATCTGCTATGACTTCCTGACTTCTTTTAGTGACTTTCTGTGGTAGGAGACCTACAGGATTCCATGGTGCAGGCTGATAGGCTTCCTCAACTTGAGTTTGGACTGGAGCTCTCAGTCCCTGCTGCTGAGCTCCCACTTGGGCCTGCTACCACTGTTGCTGGGGCACTCCTGGGTGCACAGGTGCCTTGCTGGTAGGGACTGAGCACTATGCAGTCTCTTTCTGTAAAGGCTGGTGGGTTGCTGGGTGCAGCCATTGCCCCACTGAGCTTCGATTTGAGCTCACTACCATTGCTTAGGGTGCCCCCACTAGCAAGTGCTGTGCCTTCTGGAGCGTGGCCAAGTGCTTTGCTGTCAGTCTGGGCAAGCCCTGGATGCCTCACCAGGTAGACCAATCTGCCAGCAGTGGCTGGAGCAGGTTGCTGGCTAGAACAGCTAGGCACTCCCACACTTTCTTCCAAACTCACTCAGTTCCTCTGGCCTATCCTTGTCCCATGGACTCCCCACATGTGAGCAATCAGTTCTTGGTGCTCTTTTCTTGGAGGTTAGCTATCATCCTTCTCAAGGCTGTGCAGAGAGGCAAAGCAGATACACTTATGCCTCCATCTTGACCAGGCTCCTATCTAAGAATTTGAAAAGCAGCTGGGGCTTCCTCAGGAGCCTGGATCCTAAAAGTGTTCTTCTCAGCCCATCTCAAGTGTGACAAGGGCCTACTCCAGGGCCTGGGGGTCCCAGACAGTGAGTAGGAGGGGTTGGACTTTCACCAGATCTCCACCTTCCTGAAGTCATTCAATTTACCTGTTTTAAAATAGAATTATGCATCTGATTTGTAATAAAAAAAGATCCTTTCATGTTCCTAAACTCTTGATAGTATCACAATCCTCATGGCACACCCTGTGGCCTCATTAGCATTTGACTGCAGAAAAAATGAACTTGCCCTTTTCATGGGGCAGCCAAGGAAAAGGGGGCTGGCTGGTGGGGTCCTAGCCTGCAGAGAGCAGGGGCCAGCAGTTACAGAATACCTCTGGCATTCCCATACCTTCTTGGTCTCCAAGATCCAGTCTCATGGGTCAATGTACCCTCATTGTTGGGCTTTCAGGACAGCCTGTTCCAGTCCCAGGCCTACTGACTAAAAGAGAATCTGGATGTAAGGGTGGGTATACATTGCCAGTTTTCAAAAATTTCCTTGTCCTTTCAGTTTAAGTTGGGGTAAAACCACTCTCGAGTCTGAGTGTTTCTATGTATAAAATATAGCTTAGAAAATTCCATCCTTAGAGGGAAATATAATATTACAAGGCTTACTTATATCTTAAAATCCACAAGTCTCCCTAGAAACCAGATGGGGATCACTAAATACCACTGAAAGGAGCCAAGTCTCCTTGGAGAAGTGGCTGCTTCCAGTCCAGGAGAGTAAATATACAAGATGACCCTAGTGTGTTTTGTTACCCTGAAATGCAAGCAAACTTTTAAAGACACCAGGGTGCGTCAGAAAGACTCAGGAACCCACCTGAATAAGCTGCTGTTGTCCAAAGGGGGGGATGACTCAGATATCAGTAAAGACAGTCACTGCAGTAGGTGAATCACTTTCAATATCTTAATAACCTTGAGTTCATAAATGATTCTTATAAAAAGAAATCTTATTGGTCACCTTGCAAGAAGTCTCAGAAACTACTTCATTATTTTGAAAATGAATAAATTAAACAATTACATATTTATTTACTTCTACAGTGGTATATGAATTGTTCCTCAGGAAAGCCCAAGAGTTGATTACAAAGTTTTTCTTTACATAGGTAGTTCTGCTAATAAATAAATAAATGAATATTGAAATTAGAACATAACATTTTATAATGTTGAATAAATAAATGGATCCAGGCCAGGGTTTCTCGATTTTTTACTATTGAAATTTTGGGCCAAATAATTTTTTTGTGGTGAAGTGCTATCCTGTGCATTGTAGTAGCATCCCTGGTGTGTGTCTATGAGATTTTAGTAACATCCCCTCCTCCAGCTATGACAACCCAAAATGCCACCAGATAGTGCCAATGTTGGTAGAGAAGGCAAGATGACCCTGGTCAAAACCAATACCCTGAACCAGTGATTTTCAACCTTTTTCATCCCATGTCACACAAAAACTGATTGCTAAAATTCTGCAGCACACCAACATATATACATATGTATATATATATATGTATATATGTCAATCTGAGAAAAATAGGTATAATTTTAATACATTCATAACAGATAGCTATTTGTTGGCTGTTGTCATTTTTTTTATTTGACAATTTAAGGGAAAAAAAGGTTGATGCCCCTAAGTAATGAGTAATGTTTTAAAAATTCTTGTGGCACATTGGTTGAAAAAATCATTGCTGTAGACAGTAATCATCAATAGCTGATAATATTATAAAAATTAGACTTTATATATCTCTTCTAATGGAAGTACACACTACCTACCACCTTTGAAATTCTTGCCAGAAAGAACAAAATCTGACCTGAATGAAGACTGTATATCTAGCTACCACAGAAATAGGAGACTTATATCTGTGTGCATGTGTACACACACACAGACATACACCAGCATCTCAGGGTTGCAATCAACAAAATCCAGATGGTGCCACACACTCAGGACAAATGACAAGGTTAATTCAACAGCAACAACAACAACAAAACATTGTAAGGAATAAGCAACGATAGAGGGGAAACCTGTACCTTCAAAGAGTATTGTAATAAGGAGCATATCAACCAGTTGCACTGTCTGGACCTTATTTGGATCCGAATTTAAACAAGCTATTACAAATTTATAAGATTCACGAGGAAATTTAATGGTATAGAGGAACTGTCAGTTTTTCTTAGGTGTAATAATGATATTGTGGATGTGTTTTTAAGAAGTCCTTATCTGTTAAAGATAAAGACTGAATGATTTTAAATCAAGTAATATGTCTGGGATTGGGTTTAAAATAACCCAGAAAGGGGCTATGTATTATGAGAGGTGGATGATGGTTTGTGAAATGCATTGTGCTATAATCTGCTTAATGATTTCTATAATAAAAAGTTCTTTTTTTAAAGACATGGGCTTGAAGAGGTCCCAGCATTAAGAGAAGGTTGCACTTAGTCCCTCCTGCCAGCGTTGCCCTGGGGGTCAGGCTGGAGCACAGAGCGGACAGGCACGGTGAGGCCCATTTTTTGCCCTGCAGCCCGTGCCTACAGAAGCGGATGGAGATGAACAGAAGGGTCAGCCCCATCTTCACATTAATTAGCTATTAATCGTTCTCCATAATGGATTCACTGATTCATGGTTTCATAAATTTATTGGCCCTCCAGTTAATGAAGAGCCTAAGGCAGTGCCTTTTGGTATATGTCATTTCTTTGCGGAGCTGGACTGTCCTTTTCAGCAAATTGCAGAGCTTGGTCGATACAAGGAATGACAGCTGCTCGCATTTTGGGCTTGAGGACACTGGTGTGTCCAGCACGGAAGGCAGAGAGAGTGGAGAACCAGGGGTTCCAAGCAGGAAAGGGAAAAAAAAAAGATTCTGGTGAATTAATAATGCATATGCACTTCCTGCATGCACTCGGGCTTGGTGAATGTGCTGTTGTCTGCTATCAGGGTAATGGTTTTAAAAGTTCACCTAGGCCTGTCCCTTCCCTCCACTCCATCATTCTCCCTTGTCAGCCCCTCCCTCCTGGGAAGCAGCTGCTGGCCATCTAATGCTTGTTGCCTCAGGGGAAGGTTGTGGTAGGATGGAGAGCAAATGGCCTGGGTGCTTTTGCTGTTTTTCACTGGTTCAAAGGACTACACCCTTAGGGAGAATGTCCGATGATGCTGGCTTCCTACACCCATCATTACCCCCTCATCTAGGTAAGGTTTCCCTGGGGTTAAGATAGGAGTAAAGACAGTGGATAAGTGATGATCTTATGCAGAGAGGAGCCCTGCCTCCTATTTCAGGGGCTAGCTGAGGAGTGGCCTCTGCTGACATTTCAGACTTCTCCAGCTCGGCACAGCACAGGTCAGACCAGGATGATCCCCCTGCCCTTTAGTTGTCTGTGCAGAGACTAGTAAGAAGAGCCATGGAAGTGTGGGGTCAAGGCTGTCTTAGTGGACTGTAGGCCAATAGCTGCCTTAGTATAACCTACACAGACAGTGGCGCCCAAGCCTGGGTACCAGCTTTCCTTACAAGATTCTGTTCTATGTAGTTGCTCCTGCCAGGAAAAAAGGTGTTGGAACTGACTGAGACAGAGTTTCTACCTCTCAGGCAGGATGGGGCTTCTATAGACCTTCAGGGCTAAAGTTCATGACCTCCCCCACCACACACACACAGCAAAAACACACCAGATTAAGATAGCAAAACAATGGCTAGTTGCACATGATTATCTTTATTGTTTTTTCTTTCTTTCTCTTATCAGTAACCAACCCCCCCCCAAACATGCTTTCCTTATGGTGTATATTATGTTTTTGGGTGCATATGCAAGCATTTCATAGAACAATTGTGCACGATTATATACTGTACCAAAATTGAGATTTATGTTTTTGTTTTAAATAGCCCTTGTACACAAATACTTTTGGGTATCCTTCTTTTTAAGCTGTGAAATATTTTTGAAAGAACTGTTTATCTTTGTTGCTTTTTCACTTATGTTTCTCATTATCTCCTTAGTACACTAATGCTGGTCCCCATTGCTCTAGTAATGCACTAGTAATGCACTAGCATTGACCTGTAACATACAAACTCCAGCAATCTCATTTGTAGCGATGTCCTCGTATTCTTTCCCCAAATATCTTCTCTCTTGACCTCAGCGACCTTGGGCTCACTTAACTTGTCTACACTTTGTGACTCCTCTTTCGACATCTCCTTTGTTTCCTTCTCTTTCCTCATGTCCTTTTATATGAACACAACCTAACCTTCTGTCATCAATCTTCCTTCTCTGCCTCCAAGAGAGCCCCTATCTCCTATGGGCAGATAACTATCAACTACTTTGCTCATTTCCACTAGCTGAGGACTTAGGTGTCCATAGCTCATTAGAAAAGCAACTCTGACCCAGTGTAACCTGGAGAAAGCAGGTTTCTGCAGGTTGGAAGGGAATGCTGAATTTCAGGAAACGGTTGAGCCTCCAAAGGAACTTAAGAGTAACTCAAATCCTGTATTCACATTTTCAAAGAGCATCAAAAAGGGAATCCAAGAGTTTATAGCCACTGTTTCTTCCTCAAGTTGATTCTCCATTCCAACCTCTCTCCAAATTATTCAGAGACTTTTACTCTCTGAATTCTAGAAAACTCTCTCATTCCTTCCCTTCATTTCTAACTCAGGTTACCTTCTTCTCCTGATAGCAGGACCCTTACCACCCTGCACCCTCAGCTGTTCTCCACGAGGCTGACCTGGTACTCTAAGTTTCCTCACTCTGAGGAGTGGGGAAGACAAGAAAGAGTTGGGGTCAGAACAAGGACAAGCTCTGCTTTCTGGTATATACAAACTTCCCTACCACCATTGTTTTCCCCTCACCGCTGGTCTCTATTTCTCCAATGACACAATGTCCAACTGTGGACCGAATGTTTGTGCGTGTCCCCCAATGATCTATTGAAACCTAATGCTAATACAATGGTTTGAGGAAGCAGGGCCTTTGGGAGATGATTAGGTCCTGAGGGCAGAGCTCCCATGATGGGATTAGTGCCTTTAAGATAGAGACCCCAGAGAGACCCCAGAGAACCTCCTCCCCACTGGGAGGTTATAGTGAGAAGAGATAAATCCATGAACCATGAAAAGGCTCAGGACAGACACCTAACCTTAGTTGGGTTATTTCAGAATCTATTGGCTGGTCTTCCTGACACGCTTCTCACTCACCTCCAATCTACCATCAACATGTTCCTGCTGAGAAGCAGGAAACAGGTCTGGTCTATTGCTTGCCAATTGCCCATGGCTCCCCTTTGTGTGCACACAGTTTAAAGTCCTTTCTTTGGCATTCGTAGCCCTATGTGTTGTCCTTCCTTTCTCATCACTGTCTTCAATGACCCTGCACACTCTGGCCATATTGCATGGTCTACTCACTGTATCTCAATTTTCCCTTGACTTTCACACTTAGACTTTTTATTCATGATATTTTTATTTCATGGAATGCCATCCTGCACTTGTCTAGCTGAGAAACTTCTAACAATTCCTCCAGGTCCAGCCTCACTGATGTCTCCTGAGTGATTGAGCACTCTCTGCTTGCTGTTGCTCAGCACCAGGCTTAATGCTCCTGTTCTCCACTTGGTGCTCACAGGAAGTTGTCCATACCTTTATGATGTCACTTGTCACAATCTGTCTTTTCTAGTATATTGTAAGCTCAAGAACAGAGACATTACTTATTTGGAAAATCTCCACTGTCTAACCCACGGAAGTTGTTGCATCAATGGTGCCTTGTCCACATGGAACAAATTGTTGTTTGCAACCATTCAGTGTGTCTCTTCATCATGTTATTGTGCGAAGCTGACAAAAGCCTCTGATTTCTGTTTATGAGGACTGAAGGTGAAAGAATTTCACTCTAAATTCCGGTATCTCACCTAGCAGCTAGGTTATCCAAATGGGACTGTGGAAGAAACTTATTGGTATAAAAAGATTCAGTTGAGTCAAAGCTGCTGTGCGAACAAGACTGCTCTGTGTGGAAAAAGAGATTTACAAAACAGATGTTTTAGTATATTGTTATTCACTCTGTAAAATAAACCACCTTTGTACCTTTTTTTTCTTTCCTATTCAGTACCCTGGCCTCTTAGACACAAAGGAAACAGCCATCACCAGCTACTTTTCTTATCTTCCTTGCCAGTGCTCTGCTCAGGCCATTTTCATCTCATTTCTAGATTATTACAATGCTTCTGGCTTACTTTAGGCCTCTGTTTACATGACATTCAGCTTAGATAGTCCTTTCTTTTAAAGCTTTTCTCCCCTCCAAGACTGGGTTAGGTGACTTGCCTATATATTCCTCTGCATTATTCTGTAACTGTCTTAACTTTTCTGTATCCCCTATGAGATTTGAATAATCCCTGTTGCCTGCATATAATAAATACTCAATATGTTTTTGTTGCACAAAGGAATTACAAAGAAATGTATTGAAATATTTTGAACACATATCTTTTTTGCATCATAGCTACTAAACAGACCAAGTTATATTTATATTTTGGTATAAGAAACCCAGGCTTTTTAGTGAATTGAATTTAATTAGATTAGAAACTATATCTTTTATTAACATTTTTGCCTTGGATTGGGCAAAGATTGGGATTTTCCTAATTTAACATGTATTGATGTTATGTATCAGGCACGGGCTAGGCATCTATCTGCACATACTTTGCCTTCCTCACAAATTTTCATCAGTTAATTGGAGATAGTAAATAGATATGTTAGCAAATAGTGTTGTAAAGAATGGATTTTCATCTTGACAGAATGTGTGTTTCTATGATCACCTGAACTTCTACTGGAAAGATATTTGTTCTCTGGGGAGACTGACCTGGGTGTTGCAAATGTTTTTGAAATTTCCTAATCAACACCATCCACCTACCATTCATGACATCAAAACTTTCAAAACAAACTCTTAAATTTTATATTTTGAAAGAAATGAGGTCATTTGACATTTTATACCATATAATGTGATCACCCCACTAATTCTAGTAATCATCTGACACCATGCAATAATGTCAGATCACTATATTGTACATCTAAAATTGATATAACTAACATAATAATATACATCAAATATACTTAAATGCATAAAACATTTTTAAAATGAGGTTAAATGTTATATTTTTTAACACCTGTATAAGTCATTCCCAACAGCATGTCACTTTCTTTCTCTCCATGTAGATAATTTTCAGCAATTTGATTCAGCTTTCAAATTGAACAGGAAGAATTTTTATGAGATTCTGAGAAGATGAAGTAGCTTCTTGAAATTAAAGGTCAATTTGGAGGAAAAGACTTCATAAAAAATAGGACTGGAGAAAAAACAGAACTTTTAAAGAATAATACTTTCCAGTAGGAAAGAGAAAATCAAACACTGACCCCTCTCTAATTTATCTGTCACAGTGGAAAATTATAATGGGGAATTGTAACCCACCCCATCATACTTTTGACATTGTTTCTGTAAGTGCTAACTGTGACTAATACATAGCTGGTAGATAAATAGCATATTTGCGTAAGAATTTTAGGAACTAACTTCAAAATATACAGACTCCGATCTACAGACATCTGAGAGCTCCAGGAGATTTGCTGACCTTCAACCATGGAGCCAGGATGACATGAAGCCAGGATGCACAAACCAGGATGATACACACCAGACTGTCACTTGCCTTATTGGGAGGGACTGTGCTCATCAGCACATAGAGAACTTTTCAGTCCCCTCCTTTGATCTGCTTGTTCTGTTCCCCTCCCCCTCTTTATAAAAACTTTTACCTCCACTGAGACATGGAGATGGGCTTTGAGATGTGAGTCCCCACCTTCCAGGTAGCAGGCACCTGAAAATAAACCACTTTCCTTTATATCAGCACCTGACTCTTGACTATTGGCTTTTGTAGCAACAGGCAGCTGGACATGCTTTCAGTTATATAGGTGAAATCGCCTGGATCCTTTTCCTTATCCGAAAAGAGGGACAATCTAAGATCCATGTGATCAAGCTGTTCAATCTCTGACTGGCAGCAGGTTCAAAAGGCAGGATACTTGGAAGAAAAATTCATGGCCCCGGGAAATCAAGACATGGAACTAGGATATCAGTGGCAGCTATAGTGAGTCACTGAGAAATTGCAGATAGAAGGAGTAAACACGCTTCCCTCTTCCTTCATCAAATAATGTAAAACAAACTGGAACAAGATGCTGTCTGTTCAGATGATGTGAGTGAGAAACACTTGTCAAAGAGGATGAAAAAGGAATGAGATCTTACAAGATTGCTCATGGGGCAGAGAGAGAGGAGAAAAGAGCTGGACTAGCATCAGGAAAGGGAGGGAAGGATGAACCTGCATGAAGTGATGAAGGCAGCTATCCTGTGGTGAGACTGCCAGGCGTGGGGAAGACAGTGGGGGAAGACAGACCTAGAAGTTACATTGGTACCATGAATTCCTTTGACCTCAGGAGAATCCTGACAACAAAAATGTGATTCCTTGTGGGGATAAGCTATTAGAAGATTACAAAGAAATTGGAGCTGGAGTCATGTCAAGTTCATATCCTCTTTTTTTTTTTTTTAAGCGTATTTGGTTGTGATCAGAACATATAGTGTGTGGACCTAGATTCTGGGGAAAGCTGAACTGCCTGCGTGTTGGGAAGAGAAGAAGGAATTTTTGTAGGAGCCGGTGTTATAGGTTGAGTTGTGTTCCCTTCTACAATTCACATGTTGAAGTCTTAACTCCCCAGTACTTCAGACTTGGTCTTAACCAGAGATAGGGTAGGGTTTTTACAGAGGTAATCAGATTGAAGTCAGGTCATTAGGGTAGGTAAGTTGCATTAGAGGAATGATCCAGCAACAGCATAATAAACTACTTGTAGGAGAAACATTAGTGAGTGGGAGAGTGAGACAGCACCTGACTTGGAGAATACCACATGTATGTGCACATATGCAATGAATTTACATCCATTGTATCACTTATATATCCGTTGGAGCCTTCACCTTTCCTGTGGCTGCTTCTCTAAGCATGTGTCTTACACTAAATATCTTCTCTAAGTCTCAGGTGCAATGGTGTGTTTCCAGCCTCTGCGACTCAGTCAAGTCTCACGGTGCTTGCGATCCTGATAGGGCAATTGGAACCGTCAATCAAAGTAATGGAAAAGGGAGAAAGTGATGTATGAGAACCAAAGGCAAAGAGACATGCGTAAAGGCAATGAGCTCTGTAGAGGTGGGCAGATTTGGACTCATGTCACGTTCCTCACATATCCTTTTCCCATGAGCCTCCCAAATTATTCACGCAGAAGACCTTTTGACCCATCAGGGAGAGGTCTCTGCAAACCTAGCCTTTCTGAAGGGCAATACAGCATGGATTTTGGAGCCAGGCCAACTCAAGTTTGTAAATCCCAGATCCACCATTTACTAGTTTTGTGAACCCAGGCAAGTTGTTTTTAACCTCTTGAGCCTTAGTATTTTCAATCTGTAATCTTAACCTTAAAGAGAAAGATGTTGCTATTAGAGAGAAACATCGATCGACAGGTTGTCTTCTTGCTCGTGCCCTGACTGGGATTGAACCCACAACCTGAGTATGTGCCTTAACTGGGAATGAGACCTGCGTCCTTTTGGTCTAAGGGGCAATGTTTCAAAAAACTGAGTCATGCCAGCCAGGGCAGTCACAAATATAATACTGAGGGCAAGAAGCCAGGTACAAAAGGGTACATGCTTATATAAAGTTCAAAGCTTGGGGAACTTTATTTAAGGTTGAAATAATGGTTACCCTTGAAGAGGTGTGACTGTGTTGGGTGGCAGAGGGCTAGAAGAATTCTGGTTCTTGTTCTGGGTGGTGGTTACTGGGGTGTGTTCACTTTGTGAAATGCTTAAGTTTCGTACTTAAATTTGTGCAGTTTTCTGTATGCATGTATTTAAACATTACTCAGAACAAACAAACAAAAAACCCAGATCATAACAGTATCTTATTCATAGAGATGTGAGGATTAAATAAAATAATGAATGGAAAAATACCTAGTCATAGTAAGTGCTTGCCATCTGTTAGACATTTATTATTGTTATTATTCTTATCCTGATGAAGATCTTGGTGACAAATTTAGTTACTGTTGCATCTGGGTATGCTTGTGACACTCTAGGGTTTGTAGATAGGAAGGCCCAGCTCTTTATTAGGAGCAAACCTTATAGTGTAGTAACTCACTCAGAAGCATGCATTTCAGCAGGGGATATATACATATATATATCAGCCTTGATTACTCTGATTTGGGGTAAGATAGTTCTCTAAGTATGTATTTTTTAAAAACATTGATTAACCAAACAAAACAAAAGAAAAGAAAACAAAAACCCACCGTATGTCCTCCCAGGCGTGCGAAAATAACTTGGCATAAAAGAGTAGACCGTTTTCTGCTGTTGTCAAACTGGTTTTCACTTCCTCTGGTTTCCTCCTTTGATAAAAATAGAAGTTTAATCTATTGACAGATAAAAGCCTTTCAAAGCACTAACTCCATTTGGAGCTGTTGCTCTTCATTGTTGATTTTCTATAATACAGATGTTTTGGCATAATGTATTCTCCCAAATGTCCTCTGTCAGCTTAGTAAAGAAGACAAACAGCAGCCTGATCCTGAAAACAGGGCTTCTCCATAAACCAGCTGACATAAGCTCAATTGAGCCTCACCCCACATAAAGATTTTAATAAACAAACCTCGCCGGTCAGCATATTGCTCCAGCATATTTAAACGTATCACATGCTTTCGGCTCCTCTTCCCAGTTCTGCAGCTTTTGCACAAAACAAGTTCTGGGTTAACAGAACGCAGGGAGTCTCAATGGGGAGGAGGTCCTTCTTCCCTACATGCCACGAGAGAGCTCCAGAATGAGGGCATTACACAGAGGAGTGGCAGCGGGAACCCAGGGTCAAGTCCGAGGGTTCAGAACTGCAACTTCTGCAGGTGAGTGGGCATAAAAAAGCCTGAGGGCGCATGTGGCCTATTCCTAACCCATTGGGTCCCCCAAGGGTGTCTCTCTCTACCTAGTTCTCCGTGCCTTTTCTCCTTTACATGCTCTGTTGGAATCTCAGATGAGGTGCCTTTCTGGCCTTTTATGCACCTGTTGAGTCTATTTTGGCTCTTGAGTCAGATTCCCTCCATTCCAGTCCTGCTTAGGCAGTCAAGGCCTCTGTGAATTTAACATCTCATTTAACTTTTTTTTTAGCCTCAGATCTCTCATCTGAAAACAGGATCACAGTGAATCTATCCCTGAGGGCCCTTATGAGGACAAGTGTGATCGTGTGCACAGAGTTCTTAGAACAGTGCTTGGCCGGCTCATAGTGCTCATGGCTTATGGTGCTCACGGTTCCTAGCTCAGTAAATGACGATTGTTACTTAGTTCCTTTCCAGTCCCACCTCCATCTCTGTGCAGTCACCTTGCACAAATAAGAGAGGAAAACCCATCACCTAGGGAGGGGTTAGCTAATTTGATCCAGGGAATGTTAAAATGGAAAGATATTTCTAAATAAAGAGCTGAGTTTAGGAAGTAGTGGTTTTCTCAACTTTGGCAGCACTATTTGAAACTTGGGACCAGATAATTATTGTGGCGGGGGGCCATCCTGTGTAGGATGTTAGGCAGCATTCCCGAGTTCTACTGACTACCTTTCAGGAGCAGCTGCCCCCTCGCCTCCGAACACCAAGTGTGACAATCAAAATATCTTCAGATATTGCTAATGTGTCCTGGGGTCAAAAGTGTCTTCTGGCATTGAGAACCACTGGGCTCAACCAAGACTCTTGAAGCAAAGAAGGTGTAATAAAGGAACTATGAAAAGAGACGGCAGAGTGAGTTAGAGGAAATCAAGTGCTTTTCTTAGTGAACAGATGGGAGTGAAAGTCTGATTCAAGACCCTACTGAGAGCTATGCTGGTCTACAGGCAGTTCACTACGCTATCTCAGCGCCTTCCTGAACACTTCAATTTCACAGGAGTGTGCGAAAGCAGAACAAAAGAATGCTAAGCAAAGTAAGTCATATGTGAGATATAAAACAGAAAGCAACAAACAAATAAAAAAAAATTCTAGACATAGACAACAGTATGGTGGTTACCAGAAAGAAAGGGGATGGCGGGAGGTAGAAGAGGGTAGAGGGGGTCAAATATATGGTGATAGATAGAGACTTGACTTTAGGTAGTAAGTGCACAATACATTATCAGATGATATGTTATAGAACTATGCACTTGAAATTTATTTCATGTTATTAACTGATGTCACCCCAATACGTACATAAAAATTTCAAAAAAATTAAATCTCTACTCATCTCCTTTTCAATTTACCCTTGAAAAATATACTTATAGCATTTTATTAAGGTTGTTTGGTTTTGTTATTTTCTTTCACCAACTTAAATCCAGTGAGTGTATAAGCACATTGGGCTGCCCTATTTCCACCTTTGTCTTGATTGGGTTAAGTTCATGAGAATTACACTTAAGTGCTTTCATTTTTCCGTCTCTCCACTTATTTTTATAAATCAGAGGGGAAAAATGCAATCAAAGTTTCCAAATAATTGCAGAAACATTGCTGTGCATATAAAATGGCAACATTGCCAAAACTCATCTCTTGGCTGACAGCACCACCATGCCATTGCTCAAAATGTTCATTTTCAGATGATTTATAGAGATCGGAATTTAGCGCAGAAAAACTAGTTGAGAGGTGTCAGTGTCCAATGTGCAAATGGATGGGATATGGAGAAGTTTTAAATTTATTTATGAAAGTTGAAAACTACTAGTAAGTATGAGAAGGTGAGTTATGGGCACCCAGTCACAGCGTATGTTTTATCTTCTTATTTAGGTCATAAGTACTTTAAGGGGAAGAAAAGATTTTCAAAAAATTCTTCAGAATCCTCTCAAGTATGTGTGCAATAAACACTTATTAAATTCTAATTTACTAAGTCATGGGTGGAATAAAATTAGGTGTCTTTAAAACAAGAATGCAAAATAAGGATTCCTTATAACTTTAGGCCCAAAATTGCTTTATGCCTGGTTGAGGGATAATGTATGTATTGTATATAGATTAAGATATATAGATATCTATTGATAGATCAATTTATTTCTACACATGTTCATCGTGAAATGTCAATCTCTATATATTAATCTTCTTTGTTGTACTCATTCAGGTCAATCAAGTTTCTCCTGTTTGCTAACAACAGAATCCCACTTGAATTGATTTGAGCAAAAATTTAGGTGTAGTGGGAGTACTGTCTTGTGTCTTAAGTCTGTGAATGTGGGGTGTGATATTCAGAAAAGAAGATTAAATTGGTAAGGACAGGCAACCTCAAAGATGTATCACACCTGTTTATAATTATTACAGTGAAAATCTTAAGCAAATGTGTAGCAATATTTTCTAGTTTAATTGTCTTTTCCTTGCTACAACAAATTAGTAGGTTTTAAATGCTTTCAGAGACTGATTGATTATTCTGAGATGTGACCAATTATAAAATGAAAGAAACCTGTGAGGTTTCAGATTTCAAACCTGAGAGTTTGATAATAGTGTCGCTTGGCCTTCTGCATCATGAGAATGTAATTCATCTTTGAAAATGAAGTAAGTTACATGAGGTCTGTTCAGAAAGTATCCAGCCATCTATTATAAAAAGTAGAGACATTTATTGAAGAAGATACAAGGGACAAGAAACATTGTACATAGGACAATGACTCCTTAGTCCTCGTCAAAGTAGGCACCTTGGGACCTCACATAGTTCTGCCAAGCACCTTCAGCTGCCCCATGATATTTTTCTGAATCTCATTGATGGTTTGACATCTCTTCCCTTTCAAAGGTGATTTTAGTTTTGGAAAAAGCCAGAAGTCACAGGGCACCAAACAAACCTGGGCCAAAGCGGGGCTGAATCACCTGAGTCATTAGATGTTTCACCAAGATATTTGGCATGATTAATGAAATAAGCCAGTCAGTGAAGGACAAATATCATATGATCTCACCCATTACAGGACAATAATGAACAAAACTAACAACAAGCAAAACAGAACCAAATATATGAATACAGTGAATAGGCCTTCAGTGGTCAGGGGGAAAGGGGTTGGGGGGAGGCAGAGGCAAGGAAGGGGAGCAGCTTAGACAAGAACCTAGTATAAAGGAACCATGGACATGGACAACAGATGGGATTGACTTTGGGGGTAATGGGTGGGTGGGGAGGGGGACAGAGGGGAGCAAAAAGGGGATGGATGTCATACAACAACAATAAAAAAAAAAAAAGATATTCCACATGAGATGTGATGCATGAGTGGGCGAGTTGTCACGATGAAGCTGCCAATCACCAGTTGCCCATTGCTGTAGCCTTCTGAATCATCTGAATAGTTTTTGCAGAGGAATGTTCAAGCTTAATGCAAAATTTGATGCAAATTTGTTACTCTACCCACTTTGTTATTTTGAACGCAACAGCTACACAGTACACATGCTCAGTCAATGGTGTCTACTGGCTCCACTGACTAATCTAGGGAAGTTGTCATTGTTCAGACATGTACATTCCAGTCCACTCACCTTGGCTGCCAGGTCACACATCGATGACATGTAAACCATTCTTGTTAACAATGGCTGGACGTTTTTTGGACAGACCTCCTTAAATGAGTTTCCCAGGGCTGTTGCAATGAATCATCACAAACCTAGGTGGCTTAAAACAATAGAAATTTATTCTCTCACATTTCTGGAGGCCAAAATTTTAAAATCAAGGTGTTGGCAGGGTCTGTTACTCTCACAGAAGGTTTTAGAGGAGAAAATTCTTCCTGGTCTTTTCTAGCTTCTGGTGGTTCTGGGAGTTCTTTGGCTGAGGTGGCATGATTCCAACCTCTTCCTTCATCTCACATGGCCTTCTCTTCTCCATGCATCTTCCGTATGAGAATCTTATAAGGACACTTGGCATTGGATATAGGGCCTACTTGGATAATTTTGTATGATTTCATCACCAGATTCTTTACTTAATCACATCTGCAAAGACCCTTTCTCCACGTAAGGTCACATTCACAGGACCCAGGACATACTTCACGGAGGTCTCCATTCCCCCTGCTATGAAAGGTGAAGATGGACTGACCGATTGGCCTTCTATACTTTGCTTATTGTGGCCACATCTTGCTTAGGACAGTGCTGTCCAAGAGGTGAAAGCTGCCCTGGCAGACCTGAGAACTGGCACCCCTGGAGTAGATGGGAAGTGGTGAGGCACCATGGACACAGTCTGGGGCAGCAGGACCCATTAGCTGCCCCTGGGCTAAGACCAGGGCATCGTGCTGACCTTTTCCTGAATGAGATCATCAGACACAATCCACTACCTGCATTTCTCCCTAGTAGAATGAACTTGGAAGCAGAAATAAATTGAAACCAATTTTGTGGTGAACTCACTTGTATAATGTAACCCAGTGTTTGGTTGGGGTCACCCTGATCTTTCAGAGCTAGAGAAGGTCAGCATAAATCATCCTTTTTGGCTAAAGTGTAATCTGAGGAACCTGAGAGTTAGCCAGGCTGACCCATTTCATAATATTTCCCAGCTGTATGAGGAGGTGTACGGAGGTATTCTCCTTTGTGATACTGAGGGTATTATAACAATTATGACTATTACTGTTTTTATGTGTCAAAATATTATATTCAGGATTCAACATTGGTCAATTTTTAGAACATAGATTGCAATCTGCAGCATAGTGTTTTCTGACTGTCACTTAGGCAGAAAAGGTTTTTTACAGGCAGAGTTACCAAAGCATGGCTTTCTAAAAACATTTTTCAGCTCTACTTTTAACTTTAGCTGGATAGCTGGTGGGTATTTGCCAATTATCTTAGAAACTCTCTTCCAGGACATACTTTATTTTTCGAAGATAATGGCAGGGCACTGAAGATAAGAGCTAGTTTAGGATGATTATCTTTGTCTTATTCACTGAATCTCAAGTAGGAAAGAATCAGAAGGAAAGTCATTTTACTATAAGATGCTACGTATTTTTCCTCTTCCGAGAGCTTCATTTTCTTAAAAAAAAAAAAAAAATACAGAGCAAAGGAGGTACTCTAGCAAACAAAATTGAGTTTTATTTCTGAATCACAATATTCCATCCAACTTGCACATTGTCTACTTGCTTGTCTTCTTTATATCTGCATGAACCATCTCTCAGGAATAAATATTACCCGCAATTTGTCTTCTAAATTGTGGAAGGCTTTGCTACAGAAAGAAATCTCTGTTGTAAACTAGGAAACCTCTAGAATAACTTGACAAGATATCTGCTTGAGTTCTCTCTACCTGGCATCCTTATCATCCCGAATAAAATTTCAGCACCCCACCCCATATCCCGATCCTCTGCCCCTTAGGAAATTGAGGGGAAGGTTCTAGGATCTGTTTTGAAGCAGAAGAAAGTGCTTGCTGTGCTTTCCTGTCTGTAACCCAGGCCACTTTCTATCTAGAGAGAGGAACATGCAAGGTTTCACATGGGAGCTTGGATATGGCCCTGCATAACTAAAACAATAAAATGCTTAAACAATTCAGCAGGGAAAGAGTGAGGTTGCTTCTTGGCATTCATCCAAGTTGTTGATTTGTGCACAAATGCGTAGAGGCCTTTTCAGGGAGCCATTCCTTCTGTCCACGTGTGAGCCATTTCTGACTCTGAGAGGCTCCCTGCTCAGTCTTCAGAAACATTATGCCCTGGTGTGCTGTTCTTACCAAATGTCAGCCCTTATTTTTAATATTCAGACAGGCATATCTGTGGCCTAGAAAAATGTCTTCAGGGAAGAAGTCTCCCCTGTCTCCCCTGATAGTCCCATTCCTCCACCAGTTTTCATTTTTCTGGCTAAGCAGAGCCAGGGGTATGTGAGTGATAAGAGATTGACTCTGCTTGGAATATGAGAGCTATCAGGAAATGGGCCATGGAATCCCTGAGGGATGGGGCTTTTCCAGGACTGCTTGCTTTCTGGCTGATTTACTAGATTAAGAACTTCTAGAGGGCAGAAACCATGCCTTATTGATTTTGTATCTGCAGTGCCAAACTAACATACAGCACCCAATGCCTAAACAATACTCAACATTTGAATCATTCAATAACTCTGATTTTGGGTGAATGACATTACTAGAAGAGGGCATATTGCATTGAGTGATGGACTTCCAAAAGGTATAGCCTAACTTTGTGGACCTCTAAATGTGACCTTATTTGGGAGAAGGATCTTTTCAGGTGTGATTAAGTTAAAGATCTCAAGATGAGGTTATGTTGGATTATTCACATGGGTCCTAAACCCAGTGACAGGTGTCCCTAAAGAGACTGAAGGAGAAGACAGAGAGAAGAGAACATGGCCATGTGAAGAGGGAGACAGGGACTGGAATTATTCAGGCACAAGCCAAGGAACACCTGGAGCCACCAGAGGCTGGAAAAGGTAAGAAGGAGCCTCCTCCACAGCCTTCAGAAGGAGTGTGGCCCTGTCAACACTTGGATTTTGTATCTATAGCTTCTGGAACTGTGAGCAAGTCAATTTCTATTGTTTTAAGCCCCAATAGTTGTGGTAATTTGTTATGGCAGCCCTAGGAAACTAATACAGAGGGTAATATAACTTCAAGAAAAGCTATTAAGACACACAGAACTTGATCCGTAGTACTGGAAAGAAGAGGCAGAAGAAAAACTAGGTGAAGGTTCCTAGGGGTGGAGCCTAGGGGACAGGAACTGAATTGTCAGATAGGTATGGAACCATGGCAGGTGGGGGACTCTTCATTTCCAGGGCCCTTGATGAATGGCAAGAAGTTGCAACATAGGCTAAAGTGCTGGAGTAGCAGGAGCAGGTCATTTAACACCATGAAGTAATTAAGACCTGGAGCAGGCACTGCAGCTGGCATTCATAAGTGTATTGACCAGAAAACTACTTTAAGGCTTTGCTTGTTAAGAAAAAGAAGTACCTCGGTGAAGAACTGAGTGTGGGGATGGAGAGGACTGTCATTTCTCTAAGTCAGGCCTTTGAGAAGGCATCTTTTATCACTATCAAGGGTTGAAAGAAAAGGACTCAGGCAAGCAAACTTTTGTCCTCCCAAGAAAACGATGATAACAAGCCAATTTGGCCCCTTTCCTGCATTGTCCTGTGCTGAGGTCACTCTGCTTCACAGGGACTGCCTCACCAACATGGGTTGGTGCCTACCTGACATTTTGAGAGCCAAGCATCTTTTTTCAAAGACAAGAGAGGCCCACCACAGGGCCATGTCAGGGATGTCATCAGGACCACAGTTGGGTCAGAGAAAGCAGCCTGGGTTTCTTGTTACTGAAGACAAGAGCGAGGCATGGAATCTGAGGCAGTATGGGGGTGGTGGAAGGTGTGCTGGGGTGACCATCAGTAACCTGGGTTATTGCTCCACTCTACCTTGAAGTAGCTCAGTTACTTTGCAATTAAGGGAAAACTCAGCTTATGCATCTTTACTATGAAAAGGTTGGTTAGATCACTTTCAAGGTCTATGATTGCTGCCTGGACGTTCAATGAAATGTACTCATCTTGTAGATATTTAAACCAACATGAAATGTTTCCTGTTCTATACCCTTCCTACCAAAGATAGGATAAGATAGAAGAGAGTATACATGAAAAGTCTGTTCCTAAGAAAAAGGACTATAGCACTCCCCTTTATCCATGGGAGATATATTCCAAGACCCCCTGTGAATATCTGAAACCTCTGATAGTACTAAAACCTACATATATACTTTCTCCCTTCCTCCTCCCTCGTTTTCTCCCTCTTTTCCTCCCTCCTTTCCTCCCTCTCTTCCTTCCTTCCTTCCATCCATCCATCCTAATTTATTGATTTTTAGAGAGAAAAGAAGGGAGAGAGAGAGAAACATCAATTTGTTGTTCCACTTGTTTATGCATTCATTGTTTGATTCTTATATGTGCACTGACCAGGGATTGAGCCCACAATGTTGGAATATCAGGACTATACTTTAACCAACTGAACTACCTGGCCAGGGCTACTGTGTTTTGTTTTGTTTTTCCCTACACAGTTATACCTATAATAAGACTGTAACTTTTGCAGTTTGAGGTGCAACAGCAAAACTAACAACGTTCTTTTTCTTTCTTCATAATTTCATGGATAGAGGGTTCAGTTCATTCTTACTATAGATCTTATCAACCTCAACATTTGGTTTTTTTCTTTCTTATTAAGTTGAGAACTTTGACCTTCTCACTTGACAACTTCTCTTTGGCATATTAAAATTGCTAGCATTATCATTACTCTTGCAATTTGGGGCCATTATTAAGTAAAATAAGGGTCACTTGAATACAAGCATTTGATACCAGACAGGGGATCTGATAAGCAAGGTAGCTATTAAGAGACTAATAGGTAGGTAGGTTAGCAACCACCAATATTGAGGTGAGATCCTTCACCAGCAAAATGATTACAACTCCCTGAAGGCTGAGATTATGGTTAGCATTTTTAGCACTAAGGTACTTTTTAATTAAGGTAAGTACATTGTTTATTAGTCGTAATACTATAGGACACTTAACAGAATATAGTATAGTAAAAATGTAATCTTATATACACTTGGGAACCAAAAAATTCCTGTAACTCTCTTTATAGATATTTTCTTTATTGCCATGGTCTAGAACCAAGCCTTCACTATCTCTAAGGTATGTGTTTAGACGTTCAATGAATCAATGTTGAATGAATAAATAAGTGAAGACTGCAACCCCATCTAAGATTGATACTCCATCTCACTAAAAATAAAATAATATAATAAAATACACATGCAATGTTTATTTCTTTAAAAAAGGACTACCTAATTATGATATGGCACAATATAGGCATTCAATGAATGAATATTGAAGAAATAAACGAGTCAGGGTCATAAAAGGATTTTTACTATCTAACGACTCAAATCTCATTTTAGTTAATTATGCGTATGATAACAAAATTTTATTTTGTTTATCTTTTTTTTTCTTTTAATTTTATTGTTGTTGTATTACATCCATCCCTTTTTTCTCCCCTCTGTCCCCC
>PVIW01004966.1:0-117849 GCA_004026585.1 Noctilio leporinus | reverse complement strand
CCCCATTCCCCCCAAAGTCAATCCCACCTATTGTCCATGTCCATGGTTCCTTTATACTAGGTTCTTGTGAAAACTGCTCCCTTTCCTTGCCTCTGCCTCCCCCCCTCCCCCTAACCCCCTTCCCCCTGAACACTGAAGGCCTATTCACTGTATTCATATATTTGGTTCTGTTTTGCTTGTTGTTAGTTTTGTTCATTATTGTCCTGTAATGGGTGAGATCATATCCAACTAGACTTTTATGCATAAGATCCCTTCATATGAAAATTCTAGAGCTTCCTCCAGTAAACCTGGTCTGCATTATAGCTGGATTTATGAAGCTGTTAATATTGAGGAGTCATTTTTGCTTTAGAAAAATTACTCACTAAATGTATTTTTTAAAATAGAAAGCCCATAAAGCACTTAATGACTCAACAAATAGCATGGCTTTTCATAGGCATAATGATGTGGAAAGCAAAGCTACACCTGTATTTTATAAACCAGTAACTAATGTTCTAAAATAGACCCAGAGCCCATTATGACATGGTATTCCTTCAGGTTCCTTCAGAAAGGTACTTACAGCTTGGTAACAGCATTACTTAATATTGAAAATTGTTTTTGAGATGGTTTGTACTGAAGGCATGAGACAAGGAAGCTTTATTGCATTATGTCGTATTGATTTACTCTTATTCTATCATACACTGAAATTGTTGCTTGTAAGGAAATAGATACCTTTTACCAAGAATTTCAGGGGAGTGGAGGAATACTTGTAAACAAATCAGATTTTCAAATTCAGACTTTTCCTTCACTCGGAGAAGATACGGAATAATTTACAGGTTGACGAAAAGAGAGATAAAAGAGATAGAAAGCAATGTGTAGCTCCTGCGATTGTCATTACTGGTCTCAGACACAAGAGGGAAGCAGAAATTAACTCAAGATGCCCTCCCTATTTGTTATCCAATCATCCACAAATAGGTGACCTTTATATAGCAAAATGGACAAACATTTAAATAAAATAGTTTAATGTTCCCCTTATGAAAGAGTTTATTATTGCTTTAATATTGGAAAGACAACCACAATACCTGTTTAAACCACCAGGGGGAGATCATACAAAGCAATGTACACAGTATTTAACAGATTAGGATTAGTAGTCAAATAAATTTAAACTCAAGTATGCCTCAAATTCATACTAACTGCATGCCCTTGGATGTATCCCTTAGACTCTGAAACTTTTCTGATAAACCAGAAGAAATCTTTCATTTTCAGACATGGTTGTTCATATAAAATCTGGGTAGGGGAGTTTGGGGCATGTGTCTCTTAAAAATATAATCTGTGGTTTGTATTTTAATGAGAAAGTTGGAAAAATTTGGAGCTGGTGACTTAAAGTAACTTGCTATAAAAGGAAAAGAATTGAATTATGTATATTTCAACCAAGTTGCAAATACATTTTATAATTAAACAAAATGACCAATCCATAAACATTCTTTTTCATATAAATTTTAAATATGTAAAACTTCATGCTAACATAAAATTTAGTCATGCTAGTCACATTATTTATGATCATTCTGTCTCATTAGAAAGTTATCTGTTTACTATGTAGTATTAATCAAAAATGCAAACAAACCTCTAAAGGGAATGTTTAACATTAAAAACAAATTATTTAAGAGTACATCAGAGCATTATTCAAACAAAAGATGATAACTATGAGTAATTATTTTTCTCATCATCAGAAGAGATTCTAGAGAGAGCCTGCAATTGGCAAGAGAAGACTGTATATGCCTACAAAGAAGCACTGGTTGCTTTATATAATCACAATACATTATATTGACTTTCTTTAAAACTCTACCAGGTCTCCTCACAGTCATCAATAATTAATGATATTTTATTTATGCTCTTTCTCATATTTAGCCATAAGTCGTATACATTATTTCTCTCCCTTCAAGATGCTTTGGTATTTTTCAGTTCTACCCAGAATCAGCCCCACTCCCGGCTCCTCCTAGAGCTTAGCTACGATATCTATACCTATTATGTCTAATCTTACAGCAAGTCTTTAAAGGATTATGCACATTTTGAAGATGAAAAATGCTTGGAGAGGTTAAGGAACAACATGTGAATGGTATGTAAATACCAGGGTTTACCCCAAAGCCCATTTCTTTTTCAAGATATGCTCCTTCTCATGGTGATACATATGTTGGTCATACTTCTACTTGTTTTTCAAGATCTTCCAAAGACTGGTTCAGTTTTACCTTTTCTGCTATTGTTCTTCTTTAAGGGTCTTCTCTATCTTTTGAGACCACTGTTTTATTCATACAAATATATGTTATTTCCATGCTCAAATGTTTCACTCACAGTTAACAGTCTTTTATTTTCCTGAAGAATCCTCTCTTGCCTTGCCCATGTTAATCATGGTAGAATATCTTCAGAATTTTTATAAACCAGTTTGTCTTAATTTTAAAGTTGAAAATATAAAAAACACAGACAAGATGGAGTAGACACACTTGTCCTTATTCCTCCTGCTAAGTACAGATAAAAATCTTGAACATTATGTATACAACAAAATAAGAAGGTAGAGAGAAGGCTGACCCATTCTGGAGACCTCAGGACACCAAGAATGGCACGGTGATGAATTCCCTGGGTTTTCCTTTTGGCCCTGGAAAGGCCGGCCATGTGGAAACAGTAATGAGTACAGCAGAACAAGCCCCCCAAACACTTGCTCTCTCTAGTCGATGGACAAGGGAAGGGACAACCTAACAAGACAGAAAACTCTTAGACAACAACCACCATACCCAAGCCAAATGCCACAGGGAATGCTGTTGAAGGCTCCTGGGGTTGCCTTTATTGTTTCTCTGCATCTTCCTGAGAACCATGGTCCCATCTCTACACCCATCAGTGAAGATCAAGTGGGGAAATGTGACTTCCATCCTGAATGGGGTGGGAGATACTTAGGCACCCTGTGGTTTCTGCTAGGGTGGTGTGAGAGAAGGCCAGTGGGGGCCATTGTCAGTTACTGTCTTCTTTAGAAAATAGACCATGTCATGTGTCAGTGTGTCCCAAGTTGTGGAACATTGAGAATCTGCCCTTCAAACAGATAGGAAGTCAATCTGGACCCAGAGGGTAAATGAGGTAGAATGAAACTTTGGGGGTTGCCTTTTGGGGGGAAAAAGGGCAGTGTTTCCTGATTCTTCTCTGGCACTTTATCCCAGAGATTGTAGAAACTAGAGCTAGTTGAGTGCTCCAACTCCAATAAGTGCCTGTGCTTTTGAGTACTTTGGGAATCACATTGCTTTTGAGGTAAGCAGATGGGGAGGAGTGGGAAACTGAGGCCAGGCAAGACAGGCACCAGGAGAAGGACTTAGTTCAAGACTGTGAGAAGATAATGCTCAGACCCCTTTTGTGCAGGTGTTTGTACCAGAGAAGCCCAGCCTGAAATGTGGAAGATGCCTGGGATGGTGAAGCAGTGGCTGCTGAAAGGCCTGGCGTAGCAGGGCTGTAGCCCATGGGTAGCCAACAGTTTAGAAACGTCTAGCCAAATAGGCTGGCATTTAGAGCACTGCTGTGCTCCTGACCATGCGCTAAATTGCTGCCTAGGGAAACTGAGGCAAAAGACCAATCCTATGCACTGGATTAAAATAACGAGAAAGGATATAAACTCTGTGGGCACTGAGTTTCTCTTGGAACCACTGGTTACTAAATCTGTGGACAGCAAGATTAGAATTCGCCTCTGCTTCTTGCCTCTGTTGGGACTGGCCCAGGAACTCACAGACAGACCCAACAGCAAGCAGTTGGAGAGAACGAAATGGAGAAATATGAAAGGGGCCAACCAATGTGCAGTAGTTACTGCTGCCATGAAGACTAGTTTGCCTACTTGGTTGTCTTGCAGGAGAATTCATGAAACTCTTATTTTTTATTTGTAAAAGTATAAAGAATATCATTCCTTTTTTTAGTGGTCAAAAGGACAAATAAACAGAAATTCAGTCTTTACAGTTTCAAGCTAGGATGTAAAGGGTTTCCCAGGCCTAGAATCTAGATGAAAGAGTAGGAAAGTTAACTTTACTTGGTTCATGCTATTATTCAAGATAAGCGTACATTGCAGGTTTTAGAAGGTATGACAAAGCCTAAAGTCAAAATGTCACTGCAGTAGTAATTGATACAGAAGTTAAAGGTGTCCGAATTAATAGTATAGCTTAGCATTTGCAGATTTACTCATTTATAAAGGGCCCTGAGTGGTGACAATTAGTTTTAAGTGGAACAGATACAAGCCATGCCTTGTTGATGTACTTACCCACTATTTCTCTGTATGTAACTAAAGTTCTCTTTGTTAAGGAAAATTCTGACTGAAGTCATGTGAATTATAAACCAGAGTTTCCCATTCATGGCACTATCTATAGGAGAAGGTATTTTCTGTCAATGTTAATATCTTTTTTCTGAAAGTGAGATATAGAGGAATTAATAATTTCCCTGGAGATACTTGAGATGCTGGAGGGAAAATTGTTTTCAGAACCCAGGTCTTCAGAGTCCTTGGCCACTCTCAGAGGGCTAAACCTAGATTTTGGTACCTCATTTTGCCCATTTGTGAAATATTAGGAGCACTTACCTCACTTGGCTATTTTAAGGAATGGCGGATGCAGACATTGGGAGTATAGGGGAAACATACAGTAGAGTGTTAAAATAGAAGAATTCAAATATAATCAAGGCCAGCTTTATACAAATATATGAAAATTCATTTCCCAGGGTGCCCAAAGGGATGTAATGTACAAGGCAAGTCTGGTGGGAATCTCAAATCCCTTTTAGAGTCTGATTCCTGGATTTCTCAGTATGAATCTAAAAATGAACAGGAATTCTCTTATGTTTCTCCTGGCGTATCATTCCAAGTTAGGTTTTTGACCTCAGCCCATAGAAGTTTAACATTTTTCTCTCTCTTTTTTTTCTTTTTCTCCCTCCTCCCCCCATCCCCAGTTTTTCAGGTATGTTTATAAACTAGTAGCTAGGGTTAGTCTACCAATCCTAAAAATTCTTCCTCTTAAACTATTTCTACATTCTTCCCTCTTCCAGTCCCCTACTCTTCACTGCGTTTGGAGCCTCTTGAGTTCACATCTCTGAAGATGTATAACACACTAAAAAATAAATGAAAACCATACTGTTTTTTAGTGTGGTCTTTTTAAAAGTAATATGCTTCCTATTGGTCCTCTCTATAAATTTCTAATAGTAGTCCATGGTCCACATAGCTCTCAGTTTACTGGCAGAGTGAAAACATAGACATTGCCAAAATCTGAAGACAAACAAGACTGGAATGACTTTGGTCCTCACTATTAGTTTCTTGGTTCTCAGTCATTATTCGTGTACCCTCCTCTTTGAGAGTGGTTTCACAGTATCAAAACACTTCAAATACATAGAAACATTACCACTCAAAATTCACATCCTGCATCAAGACTGGTTACGAAGGGCATAGACATGAAAAGGGCTGGTCCCACTGTCAGTGGTGGTGTTTCAGATTCTAGAGGGATATCTCGGCTGCATAGGTTGACACTGAGAGGAGTCTGGTCTCACCCCCGAGAAACAACCAGCTAACACCTGGCTGTGAAAATCAGTGGGGAATCTGTCTGCCTGGGAGAGACAGGAGGCTGCTAGAGAGACAGGATCCCTCTTAAACGGCCAATGCACAAAATCTCGTTTCTAGTCATTTGCCTTGGGCTCCAACAGAGAAAGAACAGAGCAAGCTAGGGTTGTATAAGGAGAGGCTGGGTTTGTGGCCCTGTGGGGAGAGCTGAAGGGACAACCACCAGAACCCCTGTGCTGAGTCCCTCTCCCAAGCCACAGAGACCATCTTTCATTGGTGGAGCACTCCCATCTGTAAGACATCAGTGTGGGGGAGAACAAGAGCCCCACATTCTGAACCCTTTGTGACTCCACCCTGTGTAGCTTGTGCCCTGCTGAGGAGGCAGCTGCCCAACCCAAGGTGTAGAGGCCTGGGCAGACTCAAGGGGTGTCAGTGATTGAGTGGTGTGGCATGTGGGTGGGAGGCATTTCTCCCACTTCCCTGAGAACCTGACTGGTGCCTCCACCTCAAAGGAGATCTTCTAACCCCACTCTCTGGGCTCCTGGCAACCCCACCTTTCTGACTCTTGGTGACTCCATCCTAGACCACCTTCTTATGCCATAACAAGAATAAACTCAGAATAGATTAAAGATTTACATGTTAGACATGAAGCCATAAAAACCTTAGAACATTGGCAGTAAAATCTCAGACATTTCTTATAGCAGTATTTTTTTTTTCTGATATGTCTCATTAAGCAACAGAACCAAATTAAAAAAAAATAAACAAATGGAATTATATCAAACTAAAAAGTTTTTGCACATACAGGAAACCATCAATAAAATGAAAGAGAACAACCCACTGAATGGGAGAACCTATTTGCCAATGATGCATTTGATAAGGGGTTAATATCCAAAACTTATAAAGAACTTATACAACTCAACACCAAAAAGAAACAAACAACCCAAGTAAAAAATGATGAGAGGACCTGAATAGCCAGTTTTCCAGAGAACATATAGATGACCACTGTATATATGAAAAGATGCTCAATGTTACTAATTGTCAGAGAAATGTAAATTAAAATGAGAATGAGATATCACCTCACAGCTGTAGAATGGCCATCATCAAGAAATCAATAAACAAGTTCTGGCAAGCACGATGTGGAGAAAAAGAAATCTCCACTATGGGAAGCAGTATGGAATTCCCTTTAAAAAATTTAAAAAGGAACTGCCTTATGACCCTGTGAACCCACTTCTGGGAATATATCCAAAGAAGCCAAAAACACTAATTTGAAAGAATATATGCACCCCAGTGTTCATTGCAGTGTGTTTACAATAATCAAGGTTTGTAAGCTACCCAAGTGCCCATTAGTAGATGATTGGGTAAAAAACATGTACATTTATCCAACTGAATGCTACCCAGCCATAAAAAAGAAGAAAATCTTACCTTTCATGACAGCATGGATGTACCTGGAGAGTACTATGCTAAGTGAAATAATCCAGTCAGACAAAGACAAGTACTATATGATCTAAGTTATATTTGGAATCTAATGAACAAAATAGAAACAAAGGCATGGATACATGGAACAGACTGACAGCTGTCTGAGGGGATGGCTATTGAGAAGCTGGGTGAAAAAGGTGAATGGATTAAGAAAAAGTCATCAATATAGATAACAGTATGGTGATTACCAGAGAGAAAGGGGG
Organism: Noctilio leporinus; assembly: GCA_004026585.1. Classification (NCBI taxonomy): domain Eukaryota; kingdom Metazoa; phylum Chordata; class Mammalia; order Chiroptera; family Noctilionidae; genus Noctilio; species Noctilio leporinus. The sequence continues at coordinate 110,637 of PVIW01004966.1, read as the reverse complement.
TGGGGGGAGGTAGAAAAGGGTAAAGGGAGGATAAATGATGATGGAAGGAAACTTCACTTGTGGTTGTGAACACACAATACAATATACAGATGACGTATTATAAAATTGTACTCCTGAAACCTATATAATTGTATTGACCAATGTCATCCCAGTAAATTCAATAAAAATTTCCACCAAAGAGAGAAGATAAAGCCACTTTTCATTCACTCAGTTAAATTCAGTATGTCACCCAATGTAGAAAATGTGCTGTCCCTGCAGGTTTTATTAATTACCTGTTACTGCTGATGCCTCTGCTATAATAAGGAGGGAACTAGTCTGAAAACTGTAATTGGATAGTAGTAGATTATGTCCAACTGAGGCCAGAGGTGATCATTAGTTACAGTAACTAGTAGATCAATAAAAACTACCTGTAACAATGTAATAAGAAGCTCTTTCTTTTTTAAAAGTATTTTTTATTGATTATGCTGTTACAGTTATCCCAATTTCTTTTTCTTTTGCTCCCCTCCAGCCAGGACCCCATTTCCCTCCTACAAATCTCATCCTCTTTAGTTCATGCCCATTGGTCATGCATATAAGTTACCTGATTTTACCCTTTCCTATATTATTCTTAACTTCCTCTGTCTATCTGTGCCCACCAATTATGTTTCCTAATGCCTGCACCATTTTCCCACTTCTCCCTCTTCCCCGTCCCAATGATCCCCATACCTATGATTCTGCTCCTATTCTGGTTGCTTAGTTTGTTTTTGTTTTTATTTTTTTAGTTTTTTGTTGTTGTTGTTGATAGTTGTGTTTGTTGTCATTTTAATGTTCATCATTTTTTAAAAGATTTTATTATATTACTTATTTATTTTGAGAGAGGGATAGGGAGAGAGGCAGAGAGGCAGAGAGGGAGCAAGACATCAATGTATGGTTGCCTTTCACATGCCTCCAGCTATGGATCTGGCTGAAGACCTGGCTTGCATCCTGATTACGTGCCCTGCCTGGGGAATCGAACCAATGATCTTCAGGTTCGCAGGCCAGCACATTTTCCACTGTGCCACCAGCCAGGGCCCTAATGTTCATCATTTTGATCTTCTTTTTCTTAAATAAGTCCCTTTAACATTTCACATAATAATGACTTGATAATGATGAACGCCTTTAGCCCTGCCTTGTCTGGGAAGCACTTTATCTGCCCTTTCATTCTAAATGATAGCTTTGCTGGATAGAGTAATCTTGGTTGTAGGTCCTTGCTTTTCATCACTTTTTCTTGCCAGTTTCTTCTGGACTGTAAAGTTTCTTTTGAGAAATAGCTGATTAAGTCCATGGGAATTCATTTGTAGGTAGCTCTCTTTTTTTCCTTGCTGCTTTTAGGATTCTCTCTTTATCTTTAATTTTTGACATTTTAATTATGGTATGTCTTGGTGTGGTCTGATTTGGATCTAGCTTGTTTGAGACTCTGTGCTTCCTGAACTTATATGCCTATTTCCTTTGCCAAAACTGGGAAGTTTTCCTTCATTAGTTTTCACACAAGTTTTCAATTTCTTACTCTTCCTCTTCTTCTTCTGGCAGCCCTATGATTCAGATGTTGGCATGTTAAAAGTTGTCCCAGAGATTCCTAAGCCTCTCCTTGTTTCTTTTCAATTCTTGTTTTTTCTTTCTGCACTGGCTGATTGTTTATTTCTTTCTTATTTTACAAATCACTGATTTGAACCCCAGTTTACCACTGATTTTGGGAACCCCTTCACCATTGGTTTCATGTGTACTTTTCCTTCATTTCACCTAGTATATATAGCCTTTACTTCTTCCCTTCTGTGTTTGTCATACTCAATCATGTCTGTCAAGCCTGTGAGCATCTTTATCACTAGCATTTTGAACTCTGCATCTGTTAGGTTGGCTGTCTCCTCATTGCTTAGTTCTCCCACTGGAACCTTGATCCATTCCCTCTTTTGGGCCATACTTCTCTGTCTCCTCAACTTGACAGGCTCCTGTGTTTGCATCTGTGTCTTAGAGCTACCAGTTACATTGTAAGGGGTGGAGCCTTAGGTATTTGTCAGTGCAGAGCCACCTGTTTCATCACATTGTGACGCTGTATGTTGGGGGACTTGCTCAGCACTGCCCCCTTTTCCAGGTACTTCTCCTTCTTCCTTGATTGGACTAGCACTTCTCTAGCTGTTGCCCTGGTGGTGGTTCCTAGAGTGGGTGGGTCTGTAGATGTCCTAGGACGATGGGAGCCTCTAAAGAGACTCTGCTGAGAGGTCAGCAGTTTCTTCCACTGCTTCAACCTGCACTGATTTTCACAGTTGGAAGCAATGAGGACTTTTCCCCCCAGATGCTGGAACTGTGAGCCATGCGGTCTGGTCTAGTGCTAGGAGTGCTCCCCAGGTGTCCCTACTTTTTCATTAATGTGCAACTGTGCTTTTCTCCAGCCAGCCCCAGCCACTGTCCTGCTGCAGCCGCTATGCTGCCAAACCATATCCTCTCTGTCCCAGCTCCACCCATCCTACCTGTCTGGATGAGTATTTCTTATTTATATCTTTGTTTGTTGAACTTCCATGCAGCTCAATTTTCTGGAACTTCTGGTTGTCTCTAATTTTGAGGTAGATGTATTCCTTCTCAGTTGTGGAGGGAGACACAGCCTATCTACCTCTGTATGCCTTTCTTCAACTTGGTTGGAAGCTAGGACGCTCTTTCTTTTAGTGAACACAATTATTTTTTCCTCAATTCACATACTCTCTCTAAATATTGTATCAATAGAAATAAAAACACAGTTCTGAGGCAAAAAAAAATCATGGTAGACATGGCATACCAAAATTTTTGTATTGGGATCTTTCATCTTAACTCATTTTTACCTTGTTGACATAAGCTGTGTTGAGACAAAACTGGATGTGTGGTCCAGAGGACCAGGGGAGTCAAACCTTAAATGACCTTGTACCTGATTCTTACACCTTTTAAAGGTTCATTCCAAACATATCAGACACTTTGAGAGTCCCTTCTCTTCTGTGAGTACCCTCGACACTTGTGATTATCTTAGTTTAGATGGCTGGGAACAGTCAGGAATTGTTTTGTGTTACAGAAGAAAAAATAGCCTAGACTTAGAGGAAGGGTAGGCTCAGGTTCCTGACCTTCGAAGTAGGTTTAACATGAAACAAAGCAATCAATATTGTAGATATTTGGCAGGAAACTTTGAAAGAGGAAGATAACATCTTTAAAAAGCCATTTGTTTGGGGCAGTTATGACCTGGGGAACACAGTTCCATCGATGGGGCCGCCACCTGGTCAATCCCATTTGCCCATTCCAGCTCAATGTTGATTGGATATGATGTGGGCATTTCTATTTTGTTTCTGGTTTTCAAAAGTGATTTAGGAAAAAAAGAAAAAAGAAAAGAAAATCCCTGCCTTCCTTTTTTTATACTTCCTGAACAATACCTGCTTCTTTTTCTACTCTTGTCTACCTTTGAGATTCCTGGCACATATTTGCTATGTTGAATGCCAGTTTTAGGTCAACAGATATTGTCACAAAAAAACAAGAACTATAAAATTAGCAAATCTCACTGCTGTGTGGTACTTGTTAGTTTTTTGGTTTTTTAGTAGATGTCCCCTTGTGGGCATTCTATTCATTGGCTTTTTGGACTTATTATTACTAAGAAATGGATTCTTCTGTACAGATCTGTTTAGTTAGTCAAAAGATGTACTTATGTGACTTAAACAACAAATGACTGAGACTCTGGGGTGTGATTCCTGAGTTAACTGTCAAAATACCAAGACTTTAGAGGGATGTAGCAGTCAAGAGTCATCCATCTAGTGTATAGTTGGATCTCCTACACCCATTGTGGAAATCTTTCCAGCAACATCACATAATCTTTGAATTTAGGAGTTGAAAAGATGTTAGACAGCAGTAATAGCCCTCTAGAATCTACAGTTTAGTATAGAAATCCTCTGTAGAATATACTAGCTAGATGGACAGTTAATAACTGCTTATTAAGCTTTCCAGGATGGAAATGTGGATAAGGTACACTGTTACATTTGGGAAATCTCAATATTTAGAAACAAATTATTTTTTGAAAGCTGATTTCTAGCCCCTTAACGAATCCATATTTGGGTTCTGGAGATGCCCCTTTAGCATGCTGTCTTTTAAATAGATGAAGTGTACTGCTATCACTCCTTAGAGTTTCTCTATTTCCAAGTAAAACACTTTTGTTCATTTATCCACCATTCCCATATCACCTTTGCCAACATGCCAGATGACTTTTCCTGAGTAACTTGTAGATTGGTCAGCATTCTTTCTCAAGTAATGTACTCAGGTCTGAACTACAGCTGGGTGGGACCTGATTTGTAAAATTTATCCTTTCTGTGGGACCACCTTTTATTTACATTAAATTAATCACACCCTTCTTATGCAACAGTTAACATTCCAAGAACATTTCTGGTGAATAAATGCTTTATTAATCTGTGCTTCTTAGTTAACTGCATACCATTCTTCTTTCTAATTCTCATTTCCCTTCACATGCACTCCTTTCTTGCTAGCTAGTTGCCTTCCTTTGAGAGAGGGACACGGGTAGTTCAACAATTCCATTAAATTAGAGTTAATGTTAAAGACAATAAGAAGAGACAAGATAAAAGACAGAGATTTTACTGGCAGAAACATATTTTAAAAGTCTCCAAAGAACTTACATGCACAACCCATGGACATGAACTAAGGGCAGATTGCTGGAGGGATGAGGGTACCTGCTGGAGGGAGGCAAAGGGGGAAAATTGGGACAACTGTAACAACATAATCAATAATGTATACTAAATAAGTAAATAAAATCTTTAAAAATGTTTGCTATAAGGATCTTGAGACAAAGTACACTAAAACACCAAAGATATTAGGTAAATCAGTGGTAGGACTTAATGATACTTCAAGGCAGGAGTAATTTGAGATGTTCTTTCAGATGATTCAAGTATCTGACACTTGAATGTACCTCTTCACCTGTAGTTCTGTTTTAAAATCAATTTTATGACAACTTTACACCAAAAAAAAATGGGTGTTGGAGAATTACCCCAGAAAAAAGTGATTATTGGAGAATTTAGCTTGAAGAAAATGCAATTAACTGTTGACAATGATTTCAGAAGTTATGAGTAACATTTTTCTAATGTTTATATTTATGTATTTTTAAGTTTTCCTTTTTGAGTATGCTATTTTTATAATTGAAAAATATTTCACTTGAAAATTATAATGACCTTTTAATGTATTTCTCTTTAGCCTCATATATATGATAAAGACTGATGTTACACATGCAAGTACGTAGGAAAACTATGGGTGCTAACAGAAAAAGCTGTCAGAGGAAACATTTTTGAAAAAAAATTTAACAGCAGTTTTCAAGATACTTCAAACCTTCCCTTTGCTAAACAGAAAAGTCTTTGAAAAATAGGTAACGGTCTCCAAAACTGTACAGACAGACTTATAGGAAAAATATTTAAATCATATTTTAAAATAGTTTCTTTATAAATAATGTCTGAAATAGTTTTGAATCCAGATTCAAATAATTTCGAAAGCATCTTAGATTAGTTTGCTCTGTAAAGGAGAAACTTTAAGCTTGCCCCAGAAACTCATGAAGTTGTCCTACCTGACATTGAATTTCCAAAAGTAAGATGCTTACTATAAATGTATACAGGATGGTAGCTGATGCTATATAGAGCAATACTGCACATGGACTGCCCCAGTTTCCAGCCTGCAGAGCCAATGCTAGCTAGCCTCAACCATGGTCATCAATGGTCCACTGTGTGTCTCATTTGTCATACTCTCATTTGTTCTCATTGAATTGTAATGAACGGAAAACACATTTCTGGTTCTGGGAAAGTGTTTCTTAATTTCTTTATCTGCATGATGAGGAGTTTGAACTAAATCTTTTTCAAGACTGCTACCAGATTTAAAATTCTTACAGAGACGCTCTGAAACAGAAAGCCAGAGTATTTAAAATTACGTAGGTTTTATTGTCAACTGTTTTAATGTGACTAATAATAATTGTTCTGTTTCTTTGTCCTATACAGATAGGGGGCCAAGCTTTATACAGGTTTCTGAGGCACCTTTATAATTGCTCTCTTTAATCCTCATATTTCTTTCTTTGTTATTCATGGTTTATATGCTTTATCTTATTTTATTAGTTTTTGTTTTCTTTCTTTTTGTTTTACCTTTTCTTGTCTCCTACTTGAGATTTGTGAAATTTGTTGTCCCTTGGATGAAATAAACACCATAAAAGTACTGGCATTCTTCAGTTTCAGAAAGAACACTATTTTTCATAGCACTGCATTATAACCACTTAAATGTTTGGTGAATCTGTACCATCTCCTGTCCATTTAATTAAAGTGCCATCCTAATTGTGCTAGGTTACCATGCTTCCTGTCCTTCTTGCTCATCTGTGTGCTCATTTTACTGTTATTTTCCCTTAAAAACCTCCTCATTCAAATAGATCTAAGATTTGGTGAGCATTCATTCTACTTAAGGCCTAATATTTACACTACTAAAATGCTGCTTGGAGAAAAGCTTCCTGTATTATAAAATTATTTTATTATTTACATAGCCAAATCAAGATAGCACAAGTAAAAGTAGCACAGATAATCCTAAATTTGGGGAACATGACCTTTTTCCCTTGTTCCCCACCCCTATACATCTAAAGAATAATTGGGCCATTAGACTGGGTTTAAAGCTCCTGGGTTAGAATATCCACTTGTACCTAGTGTCAGAAACATGGACATGCTGAGGGGAAAGGATGGCCTAAATGTCTTCTAGGTTACTCTGGGAAAAGAGCTTGAAGGAAAAAAAAATGTTATGCTCTCTGAGTGAAGGATTTAGTAAGTAATTCTGTCAGTCTAATGGAATAGGCCATTCATCAGAAGGTAACAAACACAGAAAAATGACTGCAAAATGATTGATTTGATGACCTTTTCATTTTTGTAGTTCAAGAGTAAATATAGGGTCAGAATACATAGATTAATTTTATCATGATAAAATAGCAAAAAAGTCTTAATATTTGGAAAGACATCTCCTAGGATTGTCTAAAATATATGTCTGTATACCTCTCTTCTCCTTATACATGCCTCATCACTGAAAGAAATTTCTCACCTATAAATTCATAGAGAAATTTCTCAGAAATATACTTGGTAGAAGTAGTGATAGATGGCTGGGGGCAGTATAAGTGAGAGTTTAATAAAAATACATTCATCTGATCTTTCTTTTAAAGAACAGTTTTACTTTTTACTTCTAAGTAAGTATTCTAAATGCCTAGCAACTAAACAGTTACTTTTGTTTTCAAATTGGGCTCCTTGTAATTTTTATCACAAGACTAGTGCTATGACCATGTTGAGAAAGAAAAAAAATCTTTGAGATGTCCTTGTCCTGTCAACCACCTCCCCACTCCCCACCTACTACCCCTAAGACACCCTACATTGCTTTAGAAATCTGAGAGGGATTCTGTTTAAAAATAAAAAACAGACATGATCTTCTGGGGAGAAGCGCCACTTATATTTTAACCATGAGTACAAAGCATATTGTCATAGACATGTATATATCATATGAATTTAATAGTAATGAAACTATTGGAAAATTTCCAAGTTGATATTGACTGCCAAGGTGATTTGAAAATCTTTGGTGACTTCAGGGTCCTTGGAATGCAGATTTGGGGCGCTGTGTTTACAGTGGACACCTGTGGCTTGTGCTGGGCTAAGTCTCACTGGCAGCTGTTTAGTTGTCCTTCAGAAATGAAGCCTGTACTTTATGGGTCTGAAAGGCCAGCTTTCCCTGTCCCGTTATTAACTGAAATCAACTGCTCTTTAAAGGTTATGAGAAATGAGAATAGCTTTTTTAAAAATTCTTTTCTGACCTACCAATACATTGGTCAACTTGGGCTCCTAGTCTGTCGATATTACACAGAATGTTCCTGGAATGCATTGCCTGCTGGCAGGCGTTTTGTGCTTGTGAATTTAGCATCATTCTGAACCATGCCCTGCATCCCCTTTCATTCTCCAAAGGAAGGTAAGATCCTGGGTCCTCAGAGTTGACGGCTTTATTGCAGTAAGAGGATAAGGGGAAGTGGTGAAGGGGAGCGCCTCTGGGGAATTCTTGTGTTCACATTCAATCTTGAATTGAAAGCAGTTGCCTGGGAAACAAAACCTAAAATAAAATTCATTTTTGCACGCATCTTCAAATCTTCAAATGGCAGGACGTGCTTCTTTCTGTGTTGAAAGGAAGTCCTCTTAAGTCTAAAAGCCGAAGAAGGCAAGGTTTATTATCTGCCCAACTCACCTTAGCATACCACAGATATATTCTGTCATACTGCTAATCAAATAGAGCATGCAAATGTTAAAAACAGAAACAAAAAGGTTAAACTATTCTTCTCTGACCATGCGAGTTGTAAGGCATCAGAAAGCAGCAGAAAAGCACATGCTGCAATTTGGTTACAAAACTGATTTTCAGAACATACCTCTACTGATAACTTACATTTTTAACTGACGGGTGTGAGCTTGGGCTGCGTCATAAATAAACCTTCCAGTCTCAGCTTCTTCATTGGTAAAGAAAGGGTTGGTCTAGTTTCCAGGATACCATCTCCCCCACCCCCCAACCTAGATGTAAAAATTTCCTGGAACTGTGAGAGTCCATCTTAAAGCTACTACTGCTCAGTGTCTTTCAATCAATCTTTATTGAGCACTGAGGATATCACTAGTTAAGGTTGGTAAAACTCTTCCTTTACATTCTTAGGTTTAGTAGCTAGGGCCTGTGAATTAAACTGACAAAAGACAGAGTGATAGAAGGAAATTGTTTATTTTTTTAGCACATGGGAGCTTCACTGGAAAAACATGAAAACAGAAAGAAGTAGTTAAGTTTGAGAGCTTATATACCCTTATAACAAAGTGAAATGAAAAGGGGTTTGATTTCTAGGGGTAATAGATTTGGGGAAGATAAATGTAGGGGGGAAACTAATGAAAGATACAAGTTATTTGAAAAGGTTTATGATGCAAACCCAAGTCAGTGTGTGTCTCCTGTGGTAAGAGCGATCTCTGGTGATGGAGAGTCATTGCTCTCATTGTGGTACAGGAGAGGGAGACACATTTACAAAGCAAATGCATTCTCTGCTTTTTAGGTAGGAAGGAGGAAAAAGTGTTCCTAGTATCTGCTATTTCTCAATTGTCTTCAGCTCAAAATAATCTTATGCCAAAGTGGAATATTTTGGGGGTGGCTGTTTTTTTTCTGGTACTTCTTTTATAGATTAACTTACTTATGCATTACTTATTATTTGACAGCATTAATTATGAAAGAAGATGTTTTTTACATTTACAGTATCAAAGAAAGGCACTGAGTTTTCAGAGAGTACCAGCTGAAGTGTGTATATTTATTAGGATTTTTTTCCTTCAGAAATATATTCAGTAGAAAAGTTGATTGTGCCAGAGATAACACACAGTCATAATGAATGTATGTGTATGTGTGTGTGTCTGCCACCAAGTATATGAACACAAAACAAATGTTTGAGATGGAAATTATGTTTTCTGTCTAAAGGGTATATTGCATTTTATTCTTAAAATGTATAATTTAGCAATAAGAAAGACTTGTTCTTGGTCTATGGGAAGGATGAACAACTACTTTACTGGTTTACTGTTATTTAAGCTATATAAACAAAACCAGTTTTCCTTGGATATGGCCTCAATAATTAATTCATTATGAAATAGGTAACAATTTGCATTTTTGTGAGCAGTACATCTTTTGTTTTGTGTGTATTCCAGAGTCAATGGCATGTAACAGGAGCAGGTAGCTTCCTTTTAAGTGAGCACCGCTTTCTGCACCTGGCATTTCTTCCCTTCTGTCTCCAAATGCCTAAGTCTAGCCCACCGCTTCAGGGCTATTTCAAATGCTCCCTTGCCCCTGTCAGGATGGGGGTGCTGGTCTTCCATTTCTCTCTGTATATGGCTGGCCTATCCGCTGGAGTCTACCACCTAGTTAGTGTTGAGGTTAACCTTATTCCAGAGCCTGGAGCACTGAGCCCGGGAGTGGCCACCGCAGCAGCCTTGCGCAGGCAAGTATTGACTTTGGGTAGACTGCCTCTTTGTTCTAGCGTGTATAGGGCCTCCTGTGTTCCAGTGTGTATATAAGATGCCCCTGCTGTAAGCTAGATGTGCCGCTGCTGTACAGGGTGGACAAACCGTGCATGGAATGTCTGCACTCTCACAAGCCACCTAACCACCTGCAAAAAAGTGGGTGCAGGACACCTAGACTCTCTCTCTGCAGTCATTAAACTAAGTGCAGCTGTAATAAGAGTGGGACAACAGTGGGTGAGGATGCCGACACCCTAGCTGCCCAGCCTGTGTCGTTGTAAGTCTGCTGCCTACAATAAAGCATGCCAAATATCCTAAAAGCTCCACATAAGTCTATGCTTATCACCAGACCAGAGGCCTGCTCACCATCAGAATCTACTGGTCTGAAAGCTCTGAAAGCCCAAGGAACTGACAGCCCCAAGCCTCCTTTGATGCTTCTCTGTCCTCTTGGAACTGCCATGGCAGACAATTTTGTCTATGTCTCTCTTACAAAACGATCACTCTCTACCATATATACCTCTCACTTCACTGCATGGTTTAGACCTACTAAGGTGAGGGCTCCTGAAGACAGAGTCACAGAGACCAGCACAGTGCCTCACCCAAAGCTGTCCTCAGTAAATATTTCACCCAAAAATGAAAAGGTGGAGACCACACAGTGAGTTCTTGACAAGTCTTGAATAGAAAACCACCCTGTTAATTACATTTGGAGAACCTTTTGTTCACTTGTTTTCAATTGGTAGATACTCAAGAAACATGATTTAGTATTAATAAAAACCTGAGCAAGGCAAAAACAAGCAGCACAGTAAATCTTAGGCAAGATGAGAAATGGTAATCCAAACAAATATTTTGGTCCAACTTGAGATATATAAGTAACTTAGGCGATATCTCTATTTTTGGATGACTTACTGCCTGATCTTCCTATTAGTATGGAGGAATGGAAGTTGGCTATGATGTATGCGTGTGCTGGGGGTAAGGAACAACCTTGTCTTGGGATCTAAGCAGATAAAACCTTTTTTTCAAAGGACTGCTTGCATCCCGTTGGTACCAGTGGGTCCAACCTGCCATCATCAATAGCATAATCAAGGGTCACTCAGAAGGCACCTTTCCAGAGAGCTGGAGAAGAGGAAAGGATATGGAAAACAAGCTGATTGTCTAGGCATCTTCACAAGTAAACTTTTGAGTCTGTAAAAAATAACTGTAGGAAACATTGTTGGCACACAGGGAAATAAAACCTTCATGTGAATTTGAGTGAAAAGGGCACATTTCCCAATCATTTTATAGTTGCCAAGACAATGTAACCTGGCTTAAAAGAAAGACTGACACATTTTTAGATAATAAAGACCTTCATCGCAGAGATCGAAAATGAAATCTAATAAAATTAATAAAAGCTGCTAAGTGCAACACCAAGAAAAAATGTGCAGAGCACGCAACGTGTTCCATAGATCTGTACTCAGTATTTCAATAAAATGTTGTTTCATTTGGTACAGAGAGCAATGTTTCATTGCTCCTGTCAGTCAAAGGAAGTAACCAAAATATTGACCTTTATCAGGTCTCTATAGATTAGGAAAGCTCTTTCTTGTAATAAAGATTCTGACCCTGAAAAGTCGAATTCAGAGAAAACCTCCTAATACCACTGTTCTGAGGCTGGAGAGCTGAGTAATTAAAGAAGCTGTGCTCTTAAACAGTGTCCTTTCTGTTGTAGAATAGAACAGATGAGTTGATATAATGATCTCTGCTTCTCAGTGAAAAATAATGGGCATTCCCAACTATATACCCCATATAGGCTGCCGATGACCTAGATGGTAATATTCTTAGTTACCATGTGAACATGGTACCTAGAGTGGGTTCCATAACTCTACAGTCATTTTTGTTGCTTCAAGGTTTGACCTTCTCTTTTCAGAAGGGGCTCCCTTGGGCCTAGGAGAAGCCCACTGTGCATAAACCAGGACACATTTACTATGACAGCACTGGCTGTATGTGGCTACCAAGCTTGAATGTGGCCAGCCTTCATTAGGGTGTGCTGTGAGTATAAAACACAAGCCAGAGTTTGAAGACTTAGTATGAAAAAAAGAAAAAGAATGTAAAATATTTCAATAGTTTTTTATATTAATTTGTGTTCAACTGACAATACATTGGATATATTGTGTTACATAAAGTATCTTGTTAAAATTCATTTCACCTATTTCTTTTTCCAGAAATGTGGCTTTAATGTGTGTGGCTTAATTTAATGTGGTTATTGGAAGAATGAAAATTACATCTGTGGCTGGTATTTCTGGCTTGCATTATATTTCTATTGAATAACTCTGCTATAAGGGAAAGGACTTATTATTATTTTTTTTAAAAAAAAGGCCTCTGGCCATGTTCAGGTTCCAGCCCATGATCTTTAGAATGCCTAGGGCTAGTACGAAGAGGCTGTGGGAGATTCTGTCATCATTTGGAAATGTGTGTCAGATAGAAGAAGGCCAGTGATGAAATAGTAATTATCTGGTCTGAAGAAACACACTCCTTCCATTCCTCCAAGCCTAAAATTCAAACTTCTTAAAACAATACCACATGAGCATATTTATGTTTAAAACAACTCTAGTCATTTTAAAACAATTCCTTTTCAGCTTTAGATGTGGCCCTCCACTCATATGATAGATTTAATGCCCTAAGGAATGGGGCTCAAAGGTTGTATAATCATTAGAACAAATTTGGTAATGGTGATGTTAAATAAACCTGATACTGACTATGCTCAACATCATGAGATTGTTGCTGAATCCAATGGCTACTGCTGAGTCAGCAGCAAGGAAAAATTCTGTGTGTCATTTGAAACCCTTTCATTATCTTTTTTTCATGTTTCCCCCCTGATAAAATTCACTGTGAGAACTCAAATGTATTCAGTAGGTGTTGTCTTCTTTCATTCAGGTCACTATAACAAAGTGTCATAATCTGAGTGGCTTATAAACAACAGCCCTTTATTTCTCCCAGTTCTGGAAGCTGGGAGTCCGAGATTGCTCAGATCAGGGTGGCAGTGTGGTCAAGCTCTTATGAGACCCTTGTCTAGGTTATAGATGGCCAACTTCTCCCTGCATCCTCACATGGTAGAGAGAAAGTGAGCTGGCTCTCTGACCTTATTTTATTTTATTTATTACATTTCAAAGTACTTTTAGTACTTTTGTTTTCAGTGCTTATTTAGTCTTTGAAAAGCTATGCATATCTTAAATTATATTTTATTGATTATGCTATTACAGTTGTTCTCATTTTCTCCCCTTTGCTCTCCTCCACCCAGTACCCCACCCCCACTCCCTCAGGTAATCCCCACACCATTGTTCATGTCCATGAGTCATGCATATAAATTCTTTGGCTAGTCTATTTCCTCTATTGTACTTTTAAGCCCCGTGGCTATTCTGGAACTACCAATTTTTACTTCTTTTTTAAAAAAATATATTTTATTGTTCTCTTACAGTTGTCTCAATTTATCCCCCTTTGCTCTCCTCCACCCATCCCCACCCCTATCCCACAGATAACCCTCTCACCCTATTGTCCATATCCATGGCTCATTCATACATATTACTTGGCTAATCCCTTTCCTTTCTTTCCACCCTTATCTCCCTCCCCACTCTCCTCTGGTCACCATCAGTCTGTTCCTTTTTTCCTTGCCTCTAGTTCTATTTTGTTCGTTTATTTTGTTCATTAGGTTCCTCTTATAAGTGAGATCATATAGTATTTGTGTTTTGCTGCCTGATTTATTTCACTAAGCATAAATTCTCCAGTTCCATACATGCTATTGTGAAAGGTAAGAGTTCTTCCTACGTCATTGTGTAAATGTACCTCAGTTTTTTGATCCCCTCACTTACTGCTGGGCACTTAGGCTGCTTCCAGCACTTGGCTATTATAAATAACGCTGCTATGAACATAAGGTGCATAGGTTGTTTTGTTTTGTTTTGTTTTAAGATTTTATTTATCATTTCCAGAAAGAAGGGAAGGGAGAGAGGCAGAGAGGGAGAGAAACATGAATGTATGGTTGCCTTTCACCTGCCTCCAGCTAAGGACCTGGCTGGAGATCTGGCTTGCCACCTGGTTATGTGCCCTGACTGGGAATCGAACCAGTGACCTTTGGGTTTGCAGGTTGGTGCCTATCCATTTGTTCAAGATTCTTGGGATATAATCCCAGCAATGTAATTGCTGGGTCAAAAGGCAGTTCCATTTTCAGTTTTTTGAGAAAATTCCATACTATTTTCCATAGTATCTGCACCAGTCTGCATTCCCACCAGCAGTGCACCAGAGTTCATTTTTCTCCACATCCTCATCAACACTTATCTGTTGATTTGTTAATAATGACCATTTGACAGGTGTGAGGTGTTATCTCATTTTGGTTTTGATTTACATCTCACTCCCAAGATATCCCTCCTGAAATTTTACCCACCATGCATGGATGTGGGACCATCCTGTTACACATCTCCATTCCTGCCCATCTGAATGGATGTGGTTTATTTAATTCTATGGTTGTCAGACTCCATTCAACTTGATTTACGATGGTTCTAAGTGATGGTTATTCTATATTTTAGTTGTAATTTTGATGTGGTTGTGCAAGGAGGCGAGCTGTGTTTACCTATGCCTCCATCTTGGCCTGAAATCCTCTGGACTTTAAATAAGAGCACTAATCCCATTTATGAGGGACCTGCCCTTCTCACCTCCTAGAGACTCCCACCTCCTAACACTATTATACTGGTCAGGTTTCAACATATGAATTTGGGGGGATACAAATGTTCAGTCCATAATGTGTCTATTTATTATTTAAATCAAGTTGTAATCTGTAAAGTATTTTTATATAAATTATCTAATTTGAATATTGTTAAGGTCCTAAGAAATAGAACAGACATCATTGGCCATTTCTTATAGATGAGAACACTTGAGTTTTCATTTTTCCTAAGTAAACATCTGACAAAACAGAATGTTGACCTCAGTGCTCTTATTTAAAGAACTGTTGCTCTTGCTACACGATCTGGAGGGTTGCTGTAGGACATCAGTTAAGTGTACTTCTGTAGGGTCCAGTGCCTGGCACAGATCCTCGGCACTACCACTTACTAGCTACAGACCAAGAGGCCAATGTTAGGATACACAGGAGCAGACAACTTGGAGACAGTACATACCTTTGAACTTTAACTGTACCTGGACTTTAGTTAATACTCAAACAGTCAATGTTTACATGTCTAACCTGGCCCAGATGTGATAATGGAACCTGACAGGAAATTCTTAGGGATGAATGAATGAAGTTTTCTTATCCAGGAATCCCTGGGGAGATGTTAATGAAGGACTGACTCCATCAGATAGACCCTCTTAACACCCCCTTGTTAATGGAATTTGGGTAGAGAAACTAACTCTCCTTTGATCCAGGTATCTGTGAGAATGCCTGTATTCACTAAAGATAAAAGCTCCAACCCCATGGTGTCAGGTTGAAGATGACTTCTCTAAGAGTCTCTTCTCTTGCTACTCCCTCTTCTCCCTGTTCCACTTTTCTTTCCCCTAATAAACTCATCGCTTAATTCTACGGTGGTTTCTGGATTGTGATTTCTCCAAACAAGGCTGACCTTATAGTCAACTGTATTTAACCTCTCTGTACTTGACCTCCTCATCAATAAAATGCCAATAACTATTATACCTTTCTCCTGAGAAAATCATGGGGATTAAATAATTTACCTATTTCACAGATGCAGAAACTGAGGCTGAGGAATTAAGTAACTGGCCCAGGCCACATAGCAAGAGATCCAGGGTTTGAAATGGCACCTAACTCTGAAACTGAACTCTTTTTCTCTAAGAAGGGTCGTCCAAGTTTTGCTGTGATTTTCCCAGCTATTGGCAAGCATAGTCAATTTGTTCATTGAGTGGACTCGTTGGGATGCAGTCATAAAGTCATCTGTTTTTCTTTCCCTTACTGTACCGTCAGTTCAAGTGTGGGCCAATTCTTGTTCTGCATTAACACACAGCTCCTATAGCTTTCTGGTCCATTTTTCAGCTTTATTGAAAAAGTTGACAAAATTGTAAAATACTTAAAGTGTGCATTGTGATGATTTTACATATGTATCATTGCGAAAGAATTCCTCCCATTTAGTTAATTAATAAGCTCATCACCTCACATTTATCTTGTGTGTATAAGAACATTTAAGTTTTTAGCAAATTTAAGTAATACAACACTGTGTTGTCAACTACAGTCTGCATGTTATACATTTGATCCTCAAATTTTATTCACCTTATAGCTGAAAGTTTGTGCCCTTTTACCAACCTCTCTCCAAATCCCCCACCTCCCCAGCTTCTGGCAATGACTTTGCTGCTTTGCTTCTAGAAGTGTGACTTTTTTAGACTTAACATGTACATGATGGAATACTGTATAATGTCATTCCCGGCCTAACTTATCTTACTTAGCATAATGCCCTCAAGGTTCACTCTTGTTGTCACAAATGGCAGAATTTCCTTTTTTTCTCACACCTAAGTATTATTCTATTGTATGTATATCATTTCTTTTTTTAAAAAACTCTCACCCAAGGATATGGTTATTGGTTTTTGAGAGAGAGGGAAGGAGAAAAAGAGTGGCATCTATGTGAGAGAGAAACATCAACTGGTTACCTTTTGTATGTGGCCTGCAATGTTTCGGTGTACAAAATGACATTCCAACCAACAGAGCCACCCTCCAGGGCTCATAACTTTTGTCGTGGCTTTCATCTATGTGAGTCATATGAAATAAGGTCCATACACTGCAGATAGTTAATTGATAGTTCTTCAATTTATAGATTCTCTCTCTCTCTCTCCTCTTTTTCTTAATTTGTTGAAGAGCTAAATGTGTTTGTCATGTTAGATTTTCCATAGTCAGGGTTGTTGATTGCATACACATGAAAATTTGTCTAGCACATTCTATGGCCCCCTGCATTTCCTATGTATTGATATTTTGCTATAGATTCATGATATGCATTATTTGGCACAACTACTGCACGTATACTTCTGTCAACAGGCTCATGATATGCGTATAGTTGTCTCTTTCTGTGATATTAGCAGCCATGGATGATAATTGTCTAGATCAGCATTTCTCATTTTGGAGTAAGCACCACAATCATCTGGAAGGTTTGTTAAGTTACAAACTTTTGAGCCCCAACCTAGGTTTCTGACTCAATAGGTCTGGGTTAGACCAAAGAATTTGCATTTTAAACAAGCTTCCAGTTGATACTTATGGTATAGGGACCATACTTTCAGAACCATTAACCTGGAGCTATTATTTCATTAAGATTGTAAAATAATATATTCTATTCTATCTTTCTTTCTTAATTCATTAATTGGAATGCTTACATGAAAGGAAATTTTCTATATTATCAATTTGGTTACCTTAAGGTAGAATTTGTATAAGAAAAGCGCTATAATTGTTTGTTTTCTTTATTTACCAATTTTGTTTAAAAAATAAGTTGATTAATTATCTCCAAAGGTAACTATTGTATCTGTGTGTATGACTCCATTGCAGTTATTATTTTTCTTGTTGTTCAAATTATCCCGTTTGTATTTAGCCATAGACACCTCAGAGATAATAAGTCTACTTTTTTCCTTGTCAACTACAGTGTCATTGGTTAGAGAGGCACACACTTGTGTTCCATGCTCTTCATCTCTTATCCTCCATCCTCCCTATTTCAGTTCATTTTACATATAAGTAGGTATCCTCTTAACCTGTCCTTGATGAACCTCCAGTCATGTCACTACCTGTCCAATAAATTATTAGTGACTTACCAAGTTAAATATAAACCCTTGACATTGGCATTTAAGTCCTTCCCAGATATTGTTCCAATCTATCTTCTAGTTTTATCTCTGACTCTTACTCTGACCCTGAAGAAACATAGTGAAGTTCCTCCTCTGATCCTTTGTTCATTCCATCTCTCTGCCTAGGGTTCTTCCTATCCTCTATGCCAGCATTTCTTTCATTTCCTATCAAGAATTCTTAATAATCTTTGTCCAACGAATTTCTTTTTGATTTTTTTAGTTATGAAACCAAGCTCTTCTGTGACATTTTCCTGAATTTTGCACTTCTCTTTAAAGCATTTGTTGTCATGCTCTGTATTATGGTCACTAGTATGCTTGCCTATTACTCTCTGTAGGACAAATAGTCTCTTGGTTGTTTTATTCAACTTGAGACCTTATACCTTTTTACTTACAGGTGCTAAATACATATTGTAGAATTATATTAAATATGAAGTATTCATCATAACTCAACTAATATCTCATTTCTTAAAATAGAAATGGATTTAGAGATTTATATATCTATATACAGGTGTATATATATAAATACTTAACATTTATCTTTATGAATTTTAAGGCACTGAAAATGTCCATGTTTTTCTTGATCATTTAGCAACAACATAATTCTGCAGAGATAATTTACGGAGCCAATACTCTCCATGTTTCCATTGAGTAAGGTAGGAAGAAAAGTAATTCTCTTCTTGTTCTAGCTGTAACTTCCTCTTATGTGAAGCCCTTACTCTCTCACTCTACTCCACAAAGACCTCACTCTTCGTTAGCAAATCCAGGTGGTCTTATTTATGTGACATGGTACATGCACTGCTCTGTCTCGTTACTATTATTCAAATATATTTGTCTTCTGACTCATGCATGAGGCTACAACTTGAAAGATGGGATTTTTGAAAATCAGCTTTTAGGGGTAATAAGTGAGAAAACTCACCTACCTTTGTTGTAAGCACATTGGAGAGAGGGTTTTTTCACACTTCACAGTGCTATACCCTGAAGAGCCAGAAGGAAAAACCAGGTGGATAATTTTGGTCTGTTGCTATGACAACTAACTCAGCCACTTCCATGAAGAAGTGGACAATTATGCTACAGCAAGGATTTTCAGCCTCGAGTCCCTCAACCACACTGCCAAGTAAGTCCTCCAAATCCCCCCCATAGCAACACAAGAAACAAAATCAATTGCACAGAAGTCCCATCCTGCTCTGGAGAAGCACCTGTGCAAGATGCCATAGATGGCTCACTGACTCGTGCTGGAAGCCAGGATACATTGGAGTGGCTGTGAGAGTCACAAGTTGGGCCCAAGGTTGTACTTGGAGAACCGCTCATGTCTGCAGAGAAAATGACCATTTCCTCATTTTCTCACAATCTAAGAGCTCTAGGTGGCATCCAGTATTCCACTGTAGTCACTGGGAGAGTTTCATTTCAGGTTCTGAATAAATAAATGCAAGTTTCCATTTTATGAGCTGGAAGCCTGAGCATTCCTCTGTGATTATAATTGTACCGTTATCTGAATGCTCAAAACATGATTTTAGGTTTTGAGATTGTTGACCGAGTTCTCTCAAGAATCTATTTGGGATTGAAATTTAATCCCCACACTGATCCTTCATGGGTAAAAAAGTTAATATTTTGTTTTATGAAATTAGCTAAATGATGTTTTCCCTCTTAGATAAGGACAATGTCATCTGTAGGAGAAGCAAAATTCAAATATACGAACTGCAGCCACATGACTTTCACTTTTTTGAAAACAATACCAAGTTTGAAATGGAAAGGTAAAAATACTTCTGAATTGACTTCTGTGTGTGTGTGTGTGTGTGTGTGTGTGTGTGTGTAGGAAGTTAGAAGGCAGAATTGGAAACCATTGCGGGAATAGGGTACAAGGAATTTGGAATTCTTTTTTCTTCTGCCTTTTCTTTTCCTGAGGTGCTAAATTTGAGCACAACACTGCTTGTTCCTTAATTAATGATTAAGCAAATTCAATTCATGATTTAACTTAATTAAACAACTAATGAATTTCTGTATGCGGGAATCATTAATGTGGTGTCTGAGGCAGGCCTCGAGGGCATGGTTAACTCAGTTCCTTATAGCTCAGTAAATAGTAGCTAAAGCTATATAATGTCTCTGTTTTATAGGCCACACCCTTGCTAGACAGTTTATTCACTGTTTGCATAGATCCCTCTTTCCGAATGAAGATAATTCTTCTGCTGCTTTCCAAGGGATATGCGTTCATAAATGTATTTCAAACAGTGGCAATCAGTTTACAATTATTTTTTAAAGCTATTTAGGCCTACCATAGAAATGTTCATGGATAACTGATTTTAGGAAGCTAAAACATAATCTTGTTACATTTTTAGATACTCTCATTTTATTTTGAAAACACAATCACATTTCACAAATTCAGTGTAAAGGCTACTCTGTGAAATAGAATATTTGAAAGGAAATAGTTTTCATTACTTTTAAGTGGAGACCCTTCCATTGGGATAACTGTGTGTATATCTTTTTCCTGACTGAAGGGGCAATTTTGGAGTAAATGGAAGTGGGGGGAGCAATCAACATATATTGAAACAATATCTCTCTGCTGCTTTTGCTAATTCTCACTTTAATTTTCAAGGAGGAAGTGAGGCTTGGAGAGATTAAGTAACCCATCCAAGGTCACCCAGATCATACACAGTGGAACTGAAATTATTTACCAAGCCTGTTTGAGTCAGTGCTGCATAATCCATTTAAACAGCATCTGGCACACACCTAATTGATAGCTTGTGATTCTCATGCACTTGACAACAGTTTGTCTTCTAAAGTAGGCAAACATTTCCCTTGGAATCTCATTGACACTATTAATTTGCTTAGCAAACCATTTTATCCCTGAGCAGTGCCAAGGAAAATTTGAGTGATCCTCTGTCTTAATTATCACAGACTTCAACTTTGTGAAGTCCTATTTAATGAGGTCATGCTTGGATCTATATGAAGATGTGGAGGTCTCATAACTGGCTTATTCTGGAAGTGCAGATCCAGACTTAGAATAAAGCTTAGGTGAGGAAAACTAAGAGCAGTTGACAATGGCTCTGTGGGAAAAGCAAAGCTGGAAGTTACACTCTTGCCTTTTTAATTTGGAGAATATATGTAAGCAAACAACCTGGATGCTTTAGGCCACTTTCTACGTATCTGTATCTTAGAGATGGGGTTTTCTCTGCTCATCCCTTTTTTCATCCTGTGAAGAGAAGTTTTGCATCTTCTGATTTTAATCTGAAAATGTTTTTGTGCTGGTTCTAGCCTTTCCACCTAAGTACCTAGCTCAGTGGGAGTAAATGGATTAAAATAAACCTATTTTAATAATCTCCTGTGTCTCTATTTATCAACCACCCCTGGATTTTTCTAAACTTTGCCTTTTTTTGTTTTTGTACAGGCTCATAGAACAAGTAACATGAATTGTGACATTAGTCAGCAGTTCCTGAATTCCCAGACACAGGACTAAGCAGTAGAGGCCCTTTTTGGGTAGGTGAATGGCAAAAGAGGCTTTGGACCATGTGTAAAAAACCCCCAAATGCCATCATCATTCTTTGCTCTTTGTAGAATTGGTTTGAGTTTATTAAAGAGTCTGGACAACCCCTAAGAGGGAAGGTGGCTGGTTTTAAGCTTCTAAAAAGTGGTGTCTTGGGGTAGGCTAAATCTTGTCATGAGAAGGGCAGGCCAAGTTCAGAATAGAAATAGAACTTAGCTACCTCTTAGCTACCTTAGCCTCTTTCCTCAACTTCCGAACTCCCTGGCCAAGGAAAAACGGTAAATGTCAAGTGCTTCGAAGTTGTCCAATTCTGAATCAGGACAAGAGAGAAATTCCAAAGAACACTGATTTGTCCTAGCTCTTCCATTTGGCAAATTCATTCAAATGCATAGTTTTTATTGTTTGTTTGTTTATATGTTTTTAAAGATTTTATTCATTATTTTCAGAGAGATGGGCAGGGAGGGAGGAAAAAAGGGAGAGAAGCATCAATGTATGGTTGCCTTTCACCTGCCTCCAGCTAAGGACCTAGCTGGAAACCTGGCTTGCAACCTGCTTTTCTGCCCTGACTGGGGAATTGAACCAGTGACCTTTGGGTTCTCAAGCTGGTGCCTATCCACTAAGCCACCAGCCAGGGCCAAATGCATAGTTTTAATAATATGTTATTATTCAACCATTTTTATGGGCACCTTCAGAGAAGTTTCTCTCAGATATTAGGAACAGGGAAATGTGTATTACTGAATAATGACTGGTTGTTTTAATTTTATGTACACCACCACTCTGAAATCTGATCATATTTTCCCCATTGCTTTTACGTAGCTTGGAGAAAAACTTGTGTCCAAATTTTAGCAATGGTATGTAAACTTCATACAAACTTATAATTGGCTAAATCCTGTTGTCCTACCCTATTTCATTTTCCATGGAAATTTTTTCACCTATATCTTTAAAATTCTGTCATAATGATTGGTCAACTGAGAAAAAGAATACTTCGGCCATCCAAATTTGGATTTGTATTTAGTAAGCTACTCAAATTCCTTATCATATGAACAGGATATGCACATGTAGTCAGTCCCACATACACATATAACTATATAAAAGTCCATATATATGTATCATTTGGGCCTTTCTCCATGAATGGAACACATTGTGAGCATGCTTGATGACCATTTTTAAGCCTTTTTTTCAAAAGCTTTAGTTTCATAGCAAAATTGAGAGAAAACTGCTGTCACACACATATAGCCACACCCACTAAAATGTCTCTCACCAGAATCCTATGTTACAATTGATGAACCTACCTTGACACATTATCATTACCCAAGGCTCACGGTTTACAACAGGGCTTCTTCTTAGTGTTGCAGGTTCTGTGGGCTTGGACAAATGTATAATGGCATGTATCCTTCATTGTAGGATCATACAGAGTAGTTTCACTCCCCTAAAAGCTTATGTGTTCTTGCTAATTTTCCCTCCCTTCCCCTTGGATGACTTTGGAATTAATAATCATTTCTTTTTGTTGCTAGATGAATATTGCAACAGGCTTAGCAATGAGGGAAACTTTTGTTTGCTATCCCAGGTCTGCCTCACTCTATAGCATCCTAGGATTTCCATTGGCTAGCCAACTGACTACAAATAATAACAATAGCTGTAATTGCTTAGCATCCACTGTCAGCCATGTGCTTAACTGATAGGAGGTTAACTCTCTTCCTCACAGCACTTCTGCAAGATACAATTTAGTCGATATTTATAAATGAAAAACAAAATTTAGAGAGATTAGGTAACTCTCCCAAGGCTACACTTACAAGTAGTGGAATAGGGTTTCAAACTCATGATATCTTAGTGAAAGCTCTTTTAATTTCTTTTCTACTCTTCACCAATACATCCAATTTGTCCCTTTAATTGGAACCCCTGTGTCTCAAGTTCCTGTCCTGAAAATTTTAAGACATGTCACCCTATAACTAATGAACAGTATAATCTGTGCATCTTTTTAAGTTGTTCAGTAATTCTAAGTGATGTCGTTCAAATAGATTACAATGTGACCACAACATGAATGGTGTCCCCTACAACCTGCTCAACCATTCATGGGTGCTACAGGAAAAGACAAGTCTCTCCCATAGGTCCATTCTATTCTCAAATGGGATACACTTGTCTTTCACAGTCTGGGATTTTTCAAAGACAATGAATCCAAATAATTTCAACTGTGACTCAAAAATGGCCACTTATGAGTCTTTTCTTTCTCCATGGTTTTTCTTTTAAAATTAAATAAAGTGCAAGCATCCAGGAGAAAGTTCTAAATATAAAATGCCACCATTGTATGTGTTCTGACAGATCACACAACTTGGATAATTCTGTTTTTATTCAATCAGATGAATTCCTAAAGAGTTTCTGGAGACCCCATTTTGGAGACAATCCTCCCCTGTCTGTTGCTGTACTTCCATCACTTACTATATTTGTTCCTCGGGGAGATGCCAGGAATTAAAGGCCATTCTCACGTAGCTCCCTTAAAGACTTTACTATGTCAGAAAATTACTTCTGTAATTGCTGGACTGCTCTAGCTTTCCCTAAGCTCAGTTTCAGGGACATTTACTTGCTTGCTGTTTAGTCTATAATGAGAAAGAAGGAAAGATCACTTAGGGTTACACCCAATGAGAGGCATCTCATGCCCTCTGGTAGAGTGCATGTCATGTTGCCAACACCAAACACATGCTGGTCCAAAATCACCCCCACATTTAATCTTGGAGTTTCTTTCAAAGTTTCCATGTGTATTAAGCCCAAAATGCACCCCTATCATTTATATGATCAGAAAGTACATAATCCACATCTAAGCCACCTTTTACAATTTTTCTCTGTCCACAATAAGCTGACAATCCAAACCAAAGTACATAGTGATAAAATGGTGCAAAGGCAAGTAGTAATTTAGTGGCAAAATGTTGATATTGCACAGTGGCCCAAGGTGAATAGATTTGAAGTATCAGGATTTAAAAGTAGACATATAATTGAAATGCACCTTAGAGGTGATGAGTGGAGGAAATACAATGACGCTAACTGCATTTTCCTTCTCAATCTACATAGGTTTGGGGACCGAGGAGAAAGGTAAATAGGTTCAAACAGAGTGAGGGACCATTCTAGTTTTAGAGATAGTGGAAGTACTAGCTGTATAACACAGAGATTGTTGGAGTAGTGAAGGCAGCATTAGGTTGGAGTTCAGGGTGTATGAACCAGTTTCTTCTTAGTAAAAGGTGAAAGATTTATACAACTTGAAGAGAAACCAGAATATCCAGTTTCCTCTGAGTAATATCAAGACAGCTGCCTCACTGTGTTGTAGAGGAGCTGAAGGGAGGGGTATCCGTGAAATCACGTCATGTGGTACATTTCCAGGCAGAAGGGCCATCTCTCGGTGACTACTTGGAGCCCTGGCATCTTAATTATAACATTTGATTAGAGCCCCCGGGGACAAAGATGACAAGAAAGAGATGTTAACAATTAGTGGGTATAAAAGAAGTGAAATGTAAACTATATTTATTTTCCTTTGCAATTTACTCAAGCACAAATGAATATTGCTCTGTGGGGTGCTGTTATTCATTTGCATTAACACTTCATTAAGCAACGGGTTTAAAATATTTCTTAACGAAGAATAAAGGAAAGGAAAGGAAAAAAAGGGGGAAACTCTTAGCAGGGAGTAGCTAAGAATAATCTCTATTGTGGCCTGGTGTCCTGCTCCTTTTGTGTTGACCGAGTTGTGCTGATCCTTGGGTGTCTGCCCATGCTATTCTCAGCCGGTTCTCTCTGTGCCGGCCACCATGTGATCATATCAAAGTTCCCACCAAAGTGAACACTGGCTAGAATCTGTATCAGTTGGGTTTTTAAGTAGGGTTGTTTCTTCCAATAGGGTCTGCGAAACAGCACCTGCTGTTAATTACTTATTTTAGAGAAAGACTGGCTCGGGGTTGCAGGGCGCTGTAGTCTGCCATCTCAGGTGCTGCACTGAACAGTCTGGGACCTGTAGCTGGTTTATGAGAACAGGCGCTGGCCATTATGTGCTGATTAATATGCTGAGTGCTTACTTGGATTCTCATTCATGCCTCACAACAGCCTTATGGAGTGGCCGTCTTACTCCCGTCTTCAGACAGGCTCTGGAGATACAGAGAAGAAAGGGAGAAGCGAGGAGCAGATTGCAGATCTGGGGTTGAGACGCAGACCACCTGGCCCTGACTCCTACCTTCTGGATCACATCCTTTCATTGTACTGGCTTCTATCCTGTGGTCACAGAAAGGGTCACATACTAGGTCTTTATGTCGGACAACTAACATCCTTTACAAAGTCTGAATTGAAAACAGATCCTCCATTTGGGATGAACATCGGCACCAAGATTTTCCTGTGTAACTCTCAAGACATTGGCTGATTCAATTCCTCGCAAGGCCCAACAGTGTGGATGCCTCCAAGTACCCAGCCCAGGGCCCAGGTCTCAGGAAGAACCCTACAGGATGGCTTGCTCTCCTCTTGGCTCTCTTTCAGCTGGTGGGGATAATGTCATGTTCTATGTGCTACCTACCAAAGCACCTTACTTTGTTTATTCTAAGGCTTTTGACTCATTACAGGTGTTTGATGAATATTAATATAAATTATGGCATTGGTCCTGATAATCATGCTGCAATCACTTCCACTTTGCTCTCTGCAAGAGGGGACTGTCACCTGAGCTGTTCGCCAAGACAACATGTATGACAATGTTACATGGCTCAGCAGCCCCTAAGTGCCACAGCTGCCTGCATCCACGGGCGTGACCGGGAGACATCTGTTCATGTGAACTTACAAGCATCGAGGTTCATGCATAAATGAATGCCTCTGAAGCTCTGTTTGTACTCATGTCAGAGGGCGACATCCAGCAGTTAGGTCAGACAACAAATGTATATTCCGGGGAGAGCTCTAAACACATTGGAATTTATTTTCCCTGGCAAAGCAGCCTTCATATTTAGAAATGTATTCAAGAAAGATGATGTCTTTCTCTGGGTGAGTTCAGCTCAGAAGGAGCAAACCAGGCTGCGAGGGAACAGTGGGTGCCACATATAATCCTAAACTCTCTATCCAACTCACTTGAACCTTGAGTTTTAAGAAATAAATTATGATTAAGAAAACCTGCATTCACACTAGTTGATAAAACTATGAAGCTGGAGAAGGATTTCTGTAACTCTGTACTGCACCCTAACCTCATTTGGGGTGCTTACATTACTGCTTTACTCTATTAAAAGGAGAGTAGGTTCAGAACTCACCAATGTCAGGAACCAGAGAGCCAGCCTTCCTTTCCCAGTAAAGCTCAGTTGATTTCCCCAGACTCAGGGAGCCAAGTGTGACATGTTTTGCACCCAGCATTTCTAATGTGGTCAGTGTGCTCTGAAGAAACAAAATGCTCTGGAAACAATTCAAAATCCCTTATTTAACCTCAAAAGGCACTTAGACATGATTCGCCTCAACATGATAGTCTAGCATGAAATTAACACCTGTTTTAAAGGAAACAGAAAAGTCCACATGTTGATAGAACGTTATAATGATTATCTATAGTGTTACCATTAATAAACCAGACCAAAAGGAGACATGCTAAAGCCAGAGGTCGACACCACATACCATTCATAAGGGTCCCATTAAGGTTATTCACTTAACATTTAGATGTATTACAGGAAACGTATTCCCACCCCGCCCTAAAATATGGCTCTGGAGTTCTCTGCCTGCATCAAAGCTCAGTTTATAAATATCAGGTTTTGGTGATATATTTTCCTTTTCCTTTTCTTTTTCTTTATTTTTATTATTCTCACCCAGGGACATGCTAATAGAGGGAAAGGGAGAAAGAAAGAGAGGGAGAAAATCATCTCAATATGAGAGAGAAGCATCAATCTGTTGGCCTTTATATGCACCCCAACTGGAGACCAAACCCACACTAGGGGCATATGCCCTGACCAGGAATTGAACCGGGAATCTAACCTTTCAGTTTATGGGACTTAACTCCAAACAATTGAACCACACCAGCCAGGGAGCACTTTTTAAAGAAAGATAGCAAGAGACTCTAATGGTCACACTAATTTGTAACACCAGAGGAAAATGAAACACAATTAACTACACCCAAGAGAAAAACTCAACAGTGCTTTAAGCAGAACCCAACTAAATTAACTTGGGACAATTAAACCAACTCTATTTTGAAAAATTAAGATTTAGCAGACCAAATGTTTTTGTTTTTCCTTCGCTTTATCTGATGTAGTACCTATTCAGCGTTTGAAACCAGAGGTTGACAAGCAGGTCAGAAACAATCCTAAAGCAAAGGTAGTGGAGTGGGCTCCAGTGTTCCTCCTGATCCAGCCCAAACCTTGTTAGGCATTTGATTCTGTGAAGGCTCCAGGACAATGTCTCATTAGCTTTCCCGTACCCTTTGAGAGAGGACTTATAAATCCACTGTTTATTTTATATTAGAAAAATGAGCATTCCACTGACCTATGAGGCATTATGAAAAACAATAACGGTACCTCCTTCGAGTGACATGCATTATAAGAGCAGTGAGGTCATGCTGCTCACTGGCATTCTCTTCTTTACTACTTTTATTTTAATGATTTAAAAAAAAATTAAGGCAAGAGGTCTGACTTTTTTAAAAAGATTTTATTTGTTATTTTTAGAGAGAGGGGAAGGAAGAGAGGCAGAGAGGGAGACATCAATGTATGTCTGCTTTTCACCATAGCCTCCAGCTACGGACCTCCAGCCAGGGCTTAGGTCTGACTTTTTGAACAAAACATTCAGCCTCTCTCTTTCTCTCTTTAAAAGAGAGATAGGAGAGGGGCCCTGGCTGGTGGCACAGTGGATAAGGCACCGGCCTGCGCAACCCAAAGGTCACTGGTTTGATTCACAGCCAGGGCACATGACCGGGTTGCAGACTAGGTCCCCACCCAGGTCCGTAGCTGGAGGCAGGTGAAAGGCAACCATACATTGACGTTTCTCTTTTCTCTCTCTCAGCCTCTCTCCCTTCCCCTCTCTCTAAAAACAATAAATAAAATCTTAAAAAAAGAGAGAGAGAGAAACTTTGGTGCCTGCTTTTGAATCCTGATCATTTGAGGGGTGGGGGGTGCTGGTCCTTTGTTTTGACTTTTCATTTTCAAACAATGCAAGGGGGGAGTGAGATGGTGATGATGAAGACTGTGACTTGTGAATTGGACTGGTGAAGGTCAAAAGGTGGTCTCACATCTTACCAGCTCTGCAAGCTTGGGCATGGGAGACTAATATCAGCACGCAGGATTGGGTGAGGATGGAAAGGCAGAAAGGTCAATGCATTTTTTGAGTAGACAACTTGATTGTGAGCAAAAAAATAAAATAAAATAAATTCGCTCTGTCTCTTCCTTTATAGAATTTAGGCCTCCCATTTATTGTATTCCATTGCATTGGCTATGGTTCATGGGCCAATGTTGAATGGCAATAGCTATGGCAAGCATATATCTTGCCTTTTTAAATGTTAATGGGCATATCAAATGGGTATCTAAAGTATTTCACTTTCAAGTGCTAGATAAGGAATATTTCCATTCATTCCTAGCTTGCTGAGCATTTCATTATGGGTGAGTACTGAATTTTATCAGATGCTTTTTCAGCATTAATTGAATGAATTGTGTGACTTTTCTTTCTACTTTTATTGTTAATTTGAGTCAATTACATTAGTACTATTGCACAGTGTCAATATTGCAAGGATAAACTTGGTCACAAAGAGGAGCGACTTGGTAATACACCATTAAATGTAATCAGTTAACAATTTAGTTAGTATTTTAGCATTTACATCAAAATAAGAGGCCCATTAAGGCTACCAAAGACAGTTGGGTGGTATAGCACATTGGTGGCAAGAACTGATAATCACTGCAAAAAATGTTGAGTATAAAAGAAAATACCCAAAGTATTTGGATTCATAGCAAATTAATTTCTCATGTTCAGAAGACATAGATTTGATGTATTGTTGTTTAGAATTATCAGGGGGATTCTGGGCATCTTGGGCATAAGCACTGTTCTCCTTTTACCATAAATCTTTATGGAATTCCTTGTGCAGGTTGCTGCAGGTCAGCTCCCGATAAGATCTAAAACTATTTAGAGATGATGAAGGAATTCTCCTATGAAGGTTATATTTCAGCCTGAAAATTTTTTTAAAAAGATGATTGAGGACATTATAAAAAATAAATAAACAGACAGAAACCAAATGAACATGGACTTAGATATTCAAACATTCTGGGTGGAAACAAGCATGCTGGACTTAGATCTGGAAGAAATGGGTTCAAATCCTAGATCTTTCACTAATTGTAGGGAGTTTTAAGCTGAAGTTTTATAAATGGGCTTCAGGGGTGACTACAGTTCCAGAAATAAATGGAAAGTTGTGTATCTCTGTGTTCTTCTGGGGTCAGACTCTTCAGCTTTCATTAAAAACTGAAGTATCACTGATTTACTCATTGTATTTTGGTCAACTAGTTTTCTGAGCTTTCTCTGTAAAGTGTGGGTAATGAGCCCTAGTTACTTCAAAGACTAGATGTCTCAAATTCTAAAAAGTAAAATATAAGTATATATGTACTAAAAGAGATGGGGTTTTTTGTTTGTTTTTAAAGATTTTATTATTTCCAGAGAGAGAGGAAGGGAGAGAGAGAAACATCTGCGTAAGGTTGCCTTTCACCTGCCTCCAGCCACAGACCTGGCTGGAGATCTGGCTTGCAACCTGGTTACGTGTCCTGGCTGGGAATCGAACCAGAGACCTTTGGGTTTACAGGCCAGCCCCTTATCCACTGTGCTACCAGCCAGGGCTAAGATGTTTTGAGAATAAATAAATATGGCAATAAACTCTTATGATTCATTTACCTTAAAAGCAGGTTTATGAAAATGTTCAATAACTACTTAGATGAATTAAGCCATCTAACTGCAGAAAGGTAATGTCCTTTCATAAAATGTATCAATATATATTCTTTCCCTCAAAACCCCACTGCTATCATCACAATAGGAAGTGTGCTGGGTTGGAGTGACCTTATCTACCAACCACAGTGTTTCTTAGGCTAGAGAAAACATTTCAGCAAGGCATCCAGACTTCTTAATAGCAAAATAAACATACATCCTTCCTTTTATGAAGACAGTGTAGAGGCTACTGGAATTGTGGTAATTAGAGCCATGAGAATATAAAAGGGGCATTTAACAGGCAGTCTCTTTTGCTCTGTCTTCTTCGGATTCTTTATTGTCTCCTCCACTTTACCCTGGGTGAATTGGTTGCTTCAGGTTCTTAACTGGGAAACTTCATATTTTAAGGGTCAGTGTTTTGTTCTTGCCTAATTTATGTGTTTCTTATTGGACCCTCTGAGGACTAGATCATCACACCTTACCTTTGGGAATATCAAATTAGGCAGTCCCTATGATATGTTTCCCAACTGAACTAAATTGCAAAATTCTGAATTACCAAAGGGACTTAGAGTAGTAGTAATGGTGACCATTATTTTCACATTTTAACTTGCAGTTCTTTGCATGAAACTTTATTTTATGAAATGGCTTTAATTCAACTCCACAAATAAAATGTATCATAGTAGATGCATTAAAGAAGTAGAATCATTTAGAATTGTTAAGGATGACAGTTTTTTCTTATGTAATTGTATGACTAAACAATGGCAAAATGCATACTATGAACATTCTAAGTACAGTGAATATTATGGCTTAAAGGGGAGGAACTCACTTATAGTAGAAGACAAGTAAATTATAGAGTCAAAAAGAATAAGCTGATCAGATATCAAGCCAGTGAAAACATTTGATTAGAAGGGAGAGCATGCAAAGTAGAAATTCAATTAATATTATATTACCTTGGGGGAGAAAGGCCTACAAATTTTCTAAAACTTAAATACATAATCTTTGTGTATTTGGGTCTGTGTGTGTGTGTGTGTGTGTGTGTGTATGGAGACAGAGAGAGAGTGAGAGAGAGATACAGCGTTAATATTTGTTAAATGCTTTCTTCCTTTCTTTCTTTCTTTTTCTTTATTATTACTTTCAGAGAGGGTAAGGGAGAGGAGAGGGCATAGAGGGAGAGAGGCATTAATGTATGGTTGTCCTGCCTCTAGCTACAGACCTGGCTGGAGACCTGGTTTGCAACTTCATTATGTGCCCTGGCTGGGGAATCGAACTAGTGACCTTTGGGCCAGTGCCTTATCCACTGAGCCACAAACCAGGGCTCAATATTTGTTACATGCTTTCTATGTGCCAGACACTAGGCTAAAGGTTTTATATATGTATGTATTTCAATTCATCTCTTACTGCTCTAATTTATAGAAAAGGAAACTGAGACTTAAAAGAGAGATTTAATAAATTGCCTGCAGCTTCTGTAATACAGAAGTAGCATTTGAAGGCCATGGTAGTTTGACTCCAGATTCTACATTCTGAGATTTGTTTGTATGCATATCTTCTGAAAAAAAAAAAAAAAAAATCAGGTATGCAAATACAAGGCTTTATGAACTAGACCCTCAAGATGTCTGTGAGGTACTGCTAATAGAAACTTTGGATTAAAAACAACGGTCAAAGCCTGACAAATCTTGGTCTGTTTTCTTGAAACAGAGCTCTTTGTCCTTAGGGATTCAAGTTCCTATTGTCCTTTCTTACTCTTGTTTCCGGATGAGTGGGAAAGGTCAGCAAAGACTTCACTGTAGTGCAGTTATAATATATATATATGAGAGAGAGAGAGAGCTAGACCCAAGACAAAAATGGCTAAGGAATAATCTGATTCACTGGAGTGTCTGCTCACTCAAAAACATTTCTTCCTACCTGAAGCCACTCCCAATGCTGTTGCCACGTGTGTGGATTGTTTTAGTACAAAAGCATATGTCACAACTCCATTATTAGAAGATTTGCGTTATTATCTAAGAAAATTTTATTTGAAAAATATGTACATAAAATGTGACAGTATTCATTTCTGACCAGTGAGAATATGAGTAAATTATGGGATTTACCCCCCCCCCCCGTTTATATTTCCTATTTTTCAAAAATTTAAATAATAGCATATAATAAAACTGGACATTTAAAAAAAAACAATTCAACAAAGATTAAGTGTCTACTACAAATCAGATATTTTGCTAAGCACTGAGTGTACAGGTAATTCTAGCCACAAGAGGACACTCCTGCGGGAACCAGCCCTGTTGGTCTTATTCACCTCTGTTGATCCACTGGCCTGGATTGATAGAGTAGAACCCCATAAATACTTGTTTGGTAAGTGATTGAAGACAGACTGATCAGCAACTCAGATATTAGTATCTTATAAAAATAGACATGGGCTAGAGCACCTAGATGGAAACAGAAAGGTGAAGATTCAGCTGGTAGGTGGGTGGGGTGGAATGTTGTGAAGTGGTGAGCTGGTTCAGAATTTGATGCCTGAACTAAGTCTTAGATAAGAGGTGAGACACTTAGGAGGTCATGATGCCCAGAGGGTAAGGAAGGAAAAGGATGGAAGAATATAGCAGACCAAGGAAGTTACACGAAAACAGCATTTTTTGTCCGTAGGAATAGCAAAACTGAAAAAAAAGAAAGAGGGTTATTAAAGGGAAATGAAGCTTCTAGAATAGTTAGAAAAGTCAACTTTGAGTTTTTGCAGATGCAAAGACTAAGGATTAAAAAAAAATTAGTATGCTGAAATGAAGTGTCATGCCAGTGTAGAACAGGAGAAAATCAGCAGAAACAAGTAAATATAGGAAGAAAGGAGTTACAGACCCAATTAGAACAGGAGGCATTCCTTTAGAAACTCGAATTAAATGCTATTCCATTTGCATAAAAATGGCACAGTCATTATTTTTGGATGGTGGGAATTATGAGTGGTTTTAATGCACTTTTATCTTTTTTTTCTAAAATGATTATGCATATTATCATTGTCTTTAATAAGAACATACTTAAACAAGATATTAGAAACTCAGTAAGTAGGTTATTACTCATACAAATAGTCAGTAAAGTGTTTTTTTTCAAAGCCAGCCTAGAAATTCAGTTCATCTCTCAATAAATTTAGCATCTATTAATTTTTTTTTTTTAATATATGGGTAGACAGAAAAGTAAGTGGAAAGAAAGAGGAGGGAGGAAGGAGACAGAGAAGGAGGGGAAGAGGGAGGGAGCAGAGAATAAATTTCTTCAGATCTTGTAATGTGTAGACAGTAGACCCCCACTATGGAAAAAAGAAAGCTTCAATTTCTTTAAAGAACTTTCCTCATAGGTATTACTTATGTCTTGGTGCTCTATCCATTATTGCCATTCATTGAGTAATACCCAAAGTGCCTGTTCTGATGAGTCAAAGAAAAATAAAGGGACTGTCTCATTACATAACTATCAAGGTTATTGAAAATTTGGTTGTCAGTTTGGGTTTCTTAAATTGTAAATTAGTAATAATCATGCAAGAGTCCACTACTAATATGGGGAAGAACATCCCTAACTGGAACAAAAGTTTTAATAGAAGCATTTTTTTCTCTAAAGCACTTTATCAATATGTATAGACTTCCTGAGAGTCTGAGCTGTCTCCTCGCCTTTTTGGTAAAAAGAGATTTCAAACTGTTATCATTTCATCTTAAATATTTCCAGTCTAGTTCCTAACTTTATGTCTTTATAACGCTAATTCCTTTGACCCATAAACTCGTATTATGTCAGCAGTGCTGAGCCTCTTCCCACAAGTTCATGTGCACAGTGTGGCCCCCTGTTTTCTGGATGAGGAGCCGGCACAGAGCACTGTTGCATAGATGATTTTATGCCGTGTTCCTTGTTTAATCAAATCAAAGTACATATGGTTGATTACATGGACAAAAAGCTACTGAATAAACAGGTTTGTTCAGGAGTAACTAAGCATTAGATAATATTGTGTAATGTGGAAGTAACTGCCGGGCTTAATGCTATGGTTTCCATGGCAACTCTCTCAGTGAATAGTAAAGTAGTTCAGAAATACTGGTTTCTTTCAGAGCAGAAATGGAGTATCTGCATCACATGATGTTTTTGGTGTCTTTTAAAAAGTACTCCACTTCTTAGAGTTATGGAAAAGTAAAAATATTGGCTCTCCATTTTCTAAATTCTTCAGGGATAGAAATGATGTTCAAATTGATAGCACTGTGAGAGCGACAGGAATTTTATTTGTGACATGGTGGATTCTAAGCTTAGCTGCTTTTACATGTAGGGTCCATGAGTCATGGATGTGTTTTTGTTGTTGTTTTTTTCCTTTTCCCAAAACAAAGACAGCCAGTGGTAATAATGATAACAAAAGGGAAAGTCCCAGCCAAATGATAAGCACTGCAGAGGATGGTTCCTGCGGAAAGCAGAAAAGATTAATTATGGGAGGGGAGGTGGAGGGAGGTTTCGGTTTTGTATTCAGTCGGGCTCTGCAGCTCTCTGGTCCTTTTATCTGAAGCGGCAGCACAATTACAGGGCCGGGAAGCCGGCTGGCTGCACTGGGGACCATCCAAGCCCAGTTCCAGCATTGTTCTGGCTTGATTTATTTCATTTTACTCTCCCAGGTCAGATGAGGATGCAGTTCAACATATAGATTCTTCTGAATTGCAAGTTACACCTTCACGAGACTTGGAGAAATCCAATTATTTTTTTATTCTGTGGTGGAAGGGGAATTGATTTCTGTGGCCAAAGGAAAGGGCTAAGAGCGGAATTCTGCTCTTGTCTCATTCACCTGCCCTCTTCATGCCTTTACTCGTAATGGTTTGGGTGTATGAAATTTACCCCTAAGCTGGATTTTTAATTATAGGAGCTTTAGAGGGTCCTTCTAATCTGAAGATGTTCATTCACTAAGGTCTTTACTATTTTAATTAATCTTCATTGGTTCTTCGTGACCTGGCTCCAAGAAAGTATAGGGAGAAACTATCTTTCTAAGGCATGCTTATGGGACTCATAAGGGATTTTAGTTGGGAATTATTTCACATCTACAGCCAATCCCTGTGTCAGCTGTCCCATATATGTTGCTCTTCTCAAATGTTGCTCCTCCTTTTATTCTAGGTAGACAACCCTGATTCTTTATGATCACACATTTATGAAGGCACCATACAATTTGAAGGCAAGAAGCCATCTCTATGGCTCTGTCCTAACAGTGCACAGTATGGAGAGTAAGATCCCAGAGATACCCTCTGAGTTCCAGTGAACTGTGACATGCATGTCAGGAGGCAATTATTGGGTTGGCCAACAAGTATGTATGTTTTTTTCCATTAAAAAAAAAAAAGACACATTTTTCATTTTCACCAATAACTTTATTGATTTGGATATTTTGAGTATGTTGGCTATTTCCCTGGTGGTATAACAGTTCTCAATTGGTGTCTCAATTTGATCACTATCAACTTCAACTGGTCTACTGGACCATGGAGCAGAATCCAATGAGAAATCTCTGGCATGAAACTTCACAAACCACTTTTGACACATTCAGTCATAGCACTGTCTTCAAACACTGCACAAATTTTGTTGTGTGTGTGTGTGTGTGTGTGTGTGTGTTTCAGTTGCATTTTTACCTTTCTTGATATATAATGAAGCATAATATGCCAAAAATGTTGCATCGTTTTCCACCTTCAGTATTCAAATGGCTACACAAAAATTCACTAATTTTGACTTTTTAAAAAAATGCACACTGATATGACAGCTGTCACAATATAATGTAACAAAATTATTTCAAAGAATTTATTGATAACTAAGTGCTACTAGAACCATCTTTTGGAAAACACCAAATGGACTTTTTGGCCAACCCAAAACAGGCAGTTACTTTCTTCCAACTTTGTTGGAAGTTTTTCCCTATTGGGTCTCTGAGAGGATCTCTGGCTGTTGAGTTCATCGCCTTTACACACAAAAATAATAAGATATGGGACCATTTCTTTTGCTGAAGTAGAAACAATGGCAGAATAGTTACCCTCTCCTTTTCATATTCCTTTTAACAACAAAAGTAGAGTATTCAACAAGTATGGACAAAGCACCTTTATTTATCTCTCACAACACCTCAAGATAGGTATTACCATCTGTGCTAGACAGAGTACTCCAGAGGAACCAAACCAGTAGGATGTGCATATCTATAGAAAGAGATTTTGACCAGAAAGAGAAAAGATTTCATTGATACCTTAGCTGTATATAATATTCCACAGTTTCCACAACACATTTTATTCTCACAACAGCTCTGCTGTAGATATTATGATCTTCATTTTGCTGGTGTGAAAACTGAGGCCTGCATCAGGTTAAATAATTTATCCATACTTAAGAGCTAGTAGATTAAAAAACTAAGACTATAGTCTCCTGTTCTTCTGCTGAAAAAATGTGAATATAATGAATCTCCTGCTGTGTTCTCCACTGAGCTCTGTCACGTGGAAACAAAAACAATACCTTCCCCTGCCTCCTTGGCTTAATTAGAGTTAAATCTTACTCTCTTCATGAAAGCAGGTTTCTTCCATGTAATAGGAAAAAAGAAAGAAAGAAAGTCTAGTTTATCTTTTTAACAAAGTGGACATTTATTGAGTTTTCCTGTTAGACTTTTCCAAAAAATTCAAAGGCTGATTAATAGCCCAGAGAGGAGAGTTTGAGTTGTGGTCAACTCCCGGAATTCTATGGCAACATTGACTTGCTTAGCCTTTCTGCAATGCTACAGCTCCTTGGTCTATACTGACTGGGTAGGGATGGTGGTATACCAGAAACAGGAATACTAACATAACAAGTTGGCCATGATGAGGCTTGCCTGACATGAAGTGAAGTGTTCCTTGAGTTCCTAGTCCAAAGGCAGTCTACTTGCAAAGTTTGGCTATCCCATCTTAGCCACACACAGGGGGTTGTCTCATACTGTGGGGGACTTGTTTCTAGAGTTTCATGATCTGCATCCTGAAACTCAGTTACCCTACCTATCCCCTCCTAAAGAAAGTAAAATGGTATTAAGATGTACATATTATAAGATGGTAATTCGTATCAATGTATTCTTTAAGGAAGGTAGGTTTTCAGAATTTCCTAAAATAGGTATTTAAGTCATCTCTAGTAGTTTACAAAGGCAGGGGGCCAACTGTTCACTGCTGAGGGCAAGTTAAGTATATACCATGAAAGGCAAAAAGGCACAGCATATTCTACTCTAGATATTGAATGAAATTTTGTTGTCTGAGAACTTAAAGGGGAAACTTACCACCTTTCTGGCAAAATAG
Source organism: Noctilio leporinus (assembly GCA_004026585.1). Taxonomy (NCBI): domain Eukaryota; kingdom Metazoa; phylum Chordata; class Mammalia; order Chiroptera; family Noctilionidae; genus Noctilio; species Noctilio leporinus. Next base: position 73,201 of record PVIW01004966.1, on the reverse strand, counting down.
CTAATTTTATTGAGGTCTCAAAAGTGAGTCAAGGTTGTGGTTTCCTTAGTATTCTATACTTTCCTCCCAATGGAACTTTTTGAAGAGACCAAGTCATTTCAAGGGTTTTTGTTTATACATCATTTTTCCTTGAGGTTTATGATGGGCTGCCATCATAAAATACCGCAGATTGGGAGGCTTAAACCACAAGAATTTATTTCTCACAGTTCTGGAGATGGGAAGTCCAGGGTCAAGTGCCAGCGGGGTCCACATCTCCATGTCTAGTGGGACATGTCTTGAGGTGTAGACAGCTGACTTCTCATTGTCTTTTCACATGGCCTTTTCTTTGTAAGTACCTTCCAAACCCTAATTACCTCCCAGTGGCTCCATCTGCAGATACCATTACAAAGGGGGTTAGGGATTCAATGTAAGAATTTTTAAGGAAGACACAGTTCTGTTCATAGCAAGAGGCTTTGAAGGTATTACACCCAATACCTTTAGCATCAGAATATCCTCAATCATGTGCCAACATGGGAGACAATTTTATCTTTGTGTTCTGTTAGCCGGGGCTCTTGTTGCTTATTTCCCATTGGCAAGCTCAGCTGATGGAGCTCTGCTGACCTGTTCTGAGTTGCATTTTTAATAGATTCTGGTTCATTCTCATTGGTTCCTGGAAAAATGCTGTCAGAGAACTCTTTGAATGAAGTTAGTGCCTGGCCATTATAAAAGCAGATAGATTGCAAAGGAGAGTAAACTTGCTTACGTTAGTAAAGGATGTATTTAAGAAATACCAGCTTTGGAGTGAGATGGACTTGGTTTGCCTCTGATTTCCCTACAAATGGGCATTTCAATGCCTACCCAGCAATGCTATGAAGATTTGTTATTTTATGTAAAGTATCAAGCACAGTGTTCATACCAAATATTTAACTTTTATAGTCCTTCATCATCACCATTGATTAAGAGTATGTCTTTTTCCAGGGACTTTCAAAGTTCTTTAGATTTCAGTCTTTCTTCTCTATGTACTCAAGTACTAGTTGACATGAACTTCAATGGGTAAGACTATTAACAAAGTCATAAACTGTCATTCTATTTTATCATCATGGTTGAGGACAGAGGTCAAACCTATAGTTCTTGAGCCCAATCTGGTCCACTGCTTGTTTTGGAAAATAAAGTTTTATTGAAACACAGCCACATGCATTCATTTATATATTGTCTACAGGCGCTTTTGTGGTGCTACTGTGATGTTAACTATTTGTCATCAAGTTTCAGGTATTTATTTACACATATACCTGCCCTTTTATAGAAAAAAAATTGTGATACCTTATCTAGGATAACTATGACCAAGTTTACATAAAAATATTAACTGGTCTTGGCTTCTTGAGTACGAGATTTATAGAATTCAACTAACCCATTTCATATTTTAATATCACTTAAAGAGGCAAAAGTTCTAGCTTCTAAATACTTTGAAAAAATATCTATGGGCATATGTAGCTATAGGTGACAGTTCTGCCAACCTTTGAGGAAATTTTTTCTGTTTGTGGCAAAACGGACATTAGGTGCTCAGTGTCCTAGCCTGATGAGTGTAAGACCCCTAGGAACAAGCCAGCAGCCTGTCACCATTTGAATTGATTAATCCAATGCAATGAGGGAAAAGACCCTGTAGAGGGCATCTCCCCAAATGAAGAAGCAAATAGAACCAGTCTATGAAAGGGAGGTTAAATGAAATTTGAATGAAGCAGTGTTTTGATGGGATCAAAGCAAAGTAGCTTAGTGTACTAGACTGAAAAGTAGACCCAGGGTCCAGTTTCTGTGTAAACAATAGAGTTAAGATAGATATGAACTCTTGGACCAAAAACACCTCTCTGAGCTTCTAATCACAGCTGCTTCTCTGTGTCCAGAGTGATCAGGTCCTCCAGGAAAAAGGGGAAGGTTTCATTCTTACTGATAGAGTTTTAAGCAGACGTTCCTCCAGTTTATGATTTTAGACAGCAAAGTTTCTCAGTGAGTAAAAAAGCAGTAGTTGACTCAAAGAAAAGGTTGTTATGACGTATTTGAATTGTCATGACACATTGCCGTATGTTCTTGGGAGAAATATTGTTTTCTATTAACTTTGCAGCTGCCTGTATCTGCATCCCAGCCTGCTGAGTGGCCGGCCAGGCAGGAGTTTACTTTTTCAGTGGGAGTGAATTTTTATTTACTTATTTATCAGGAAGATGATAATGGCAGGCATGGAATGAGGGAGATGGGTAGAACAAAGACAGTGAATAGGCAAATTCAAGGCAGATAACAGGCTGAAGGGAGCTTCTTACAGCCTAATACAATGTCTGATGGATGAATAGTACCCAACTTGATAAATTTGTACTGAATAAAGGAATAATAATATTTGAGCAGCTGTGAAGAGTCTCAGGCATAAAGGAGTAGTAATACTTTAATGATCCTAATATCATTAGTTATACTCTCACATAGAATTTCATGATGATCATTTTAACATTTAACTAGAAAAATGTAATGAAAGAGCCAACAGCCAACTATCAGATGTGTTATGATTTTTTTCCTTAGACACTCACAGAAAAATGTCAAGGTTCTTCTTCATAGTAATGACTGACAATCAGAAACCACTGTCCTGTGGTTTTAAAGAACAGGTGTTAGAACCTAAGAAAGACCCAAACTCTAGAGGGGCAAAGTTTCTTTTCCACCATGTTTGCGAAGGATGGGATATTTGAAATGTTGCATTAGAACTGGGCCAGGAAAATAACTCCAGGACTTTAGGAATCAAAGTGTAGCAGAACTCAAACATGCCACACCCGTGATCCTTTTTACTTCCATGCCACCCTTGTGGAAATTCAGGAAGCAAAGCTCAGAGTGGTAGCAGCATTAATTCCAAACTCTGAGACTTTCCTTCTCTAAATGTCATACTTGAGGCACACCCTGTCCTCTGTAATCCTGGAAGGAAGGATTAGTGGACAGAAAGAAATTTAAAACCTTTCAATGTTCAGAGTGCATCCCTTTTTCAGTTTGGAAGGTTCTTGCCACCATCACAGACTGTTTTTAGAACATCATCTTTTCCCTGAAGCCCTTTGACCTTCATGTGTTCACCTTCTGCAATCTCTATTTTTCCAATTTTTCCCCATTTTCCATAAGTCACTAGTAGTAAATTGCCTTACTTTAAAATACTCCTTTCAGCCTCCAGCCTCTTTCCCACACTGCCAAGCTTCTGGACTAGAGCGGACCCTTCCTGGCAGATTTCAGGAGCATGACGACTATTATATGCATTAACTCTGCCTCCATGTCTCCTTGCGGTGGGCTGGGAAATAGGTATGGTAAAGAAAACCTGAGCTGGACAATAGTTAAAGCAGTAAAAACAGATTTTACCTGGGAACTATGACAATAGGAGGAAAGAGACCTCAGTATGAAACTGGGCTCAATTCCAAGTACACTAAGGACTAGTGGGGATTTTTTGCCAAGGGACACAGTGTGGGTCAGTGGATGGAAAACTATTAAGAGGACAGACCCCATCAGGGGTAAGGAGGGATTCTGGCCAAAAAGACACCAGATTCTTGCTGAAGGTAGCCCAGGGTAATTAGACATGTGATCAAGAATTTGGACAGATATTTGAGGGTGTCCAGATACGGAGGGTGGATAGAAGATTCTTCATAAAATGACTTAGCAGGATTGATGCTACACCTGGGTTATGCAGGTCTGGCAAGGATGAGGCATTGGAGAAAAAGGCTTAGAGGAGCCTGACTAAAGATGCATTTAAGGGGAGTTCTGTCTGGTAGGGAACCAGACCTACTCCAGAAAATGCAGACACACAGGATACGAAGAGAGACAGGCGGATGAGACTGAACTGCACGTACAATAGGTAAATGTACTGTAGGCCAGCCTGGAGGTTGTGGGAAAGTGGAGGGAATGAGAATCTGCTTCCCCAAGCACCCGGCTTAGTCATCATCATGCTCAGTGGGGAGGCTGGTGCCGGCCCTGGGGGGAAGGGGCGGGGGAGAAGGCTGTGGGAGAGAATGCACTTTGATTGGAAGCAGCTGGGAGCAGAGAGCAAACCCCTGAGATCCTCCACCGTACATAGGAAAAGACAATTTTGTGAGATCAGTTGCTTACGTATAAGACAAATAATTAAGAGGAGGGGGAAATCCTAAACGATGGACACTAGCACCAAACCAGTGAATAACAATGAAACCCAGAAGTAAATAGCAGCACGGGTTTCTTAAGAGACTGAAAGTGCCAGACCATCTTACTCACTTGCTTCTCAAAAAGAAATGTGTGCACCAACACACGCACACACGCAGACACTCACATCAACCAATGCGTGGTGGAAAACAACACAGCAGATGTTACTTATTTGGACTTTACTAAAGCACTTGATACAAATGCCTCATGCAATTTTACTTGCAAAGTAAGTTCAAATTGGCTGGAAGAGGAGAATTCTGATGCAGTTTGAAAACTGGCCCCCAAACCATAAACCAAAGGTAATGGAACTGATAAATAAATGGCAGCAAATCTAGTTGCTGGAAGGTGCTTAGCAGAATGCTCCAGGGGTTACTGTGAAGACTGAGTTTATTAAAAATCTTTATCAATGAGTTGGAAGAAGCAGTCAACAGGATGTGTATGAATCCTGCCAGGAATACTAAGTTGGCAAGAGTTAGAGAAAGCATGGAAGATCAAGTTCTGCGCAGAGGGGCAAACAGAGGTTAGAAGTGTGTAAGGAGGAGGAAGGAAGAAACAAAATCAGATTCACCTGGGGAAAATCTCAGGGTGCTGATCTGCAGAAGATCAGGTTGTGGAATTGCAGGAAGGAGACGGCAGAAGTATTACCAGGGTAGAGAAAGGCCCAGGAGGCAAGGAAACAACAAATTAGATATAATGTTACAAAGCTGTTCACTGGTGGACAAGAGAGAACCTGGGTTTGTGGGGGGTCTGGCTGTTACAGAATTTGGGGAGTCTCCTTTAAGAAAAAGACAAAATTTAATTAATCTAAAGTTGGATACAGGACAGTGAAAGTGACTGGAGTAAATGAAGAGCCCGGAAACATAAGCTCAATGAGTTTTGTGGTGACTGTACATAGGGGGGCCAAACATAGCATCAATAAAAGGAGGGAGTTTTTAGAAATGTCAAAAATCTTGCATTTGAACCTAGGAGGACGGAGGTGCCATCTCATAAAAGCTTGCTCCCAGCTTCAGCCTACTAACTAGGGCTGCCCATGGGGTTATGCCTGGGAGAAGGCTAGAGCCTTGGACAAATGAAACCATTACATTTACTTTAAGTGTGGAGAGGTGAAAAATAGTTACAGCTTACTAGGACGTTGAATATTTTTCATGTGTTCAAAGATGTTTATTGCAACATTCTCATTGGAAGAAATTAGGGAAATGTAGGGATACACGAGGATCCCTTCATGTAATGGAACATTATGCAGCTTTTAATGAGAAGGCATCTCTGCTATTAACGAGTTACAAGGACTTCCTAACCATTGCAACAGCAATTCCTAACAAGAGCAAGTTGCCGAAAATGATGTAAAATGTGATACAATTTTTGCTTTAAAAAAAAAAGTGGTGAGCATGAAAAGATTGATACAAAACTATTAGCAGTTGTTTCTTCTGGGTAATGGGAGTGGGAAGCAAAGGGAAAAGGAAGGAGCCAGTCTCCTTTTTAAACTATATATTTAGAGGACGTTGTCTTTTTGGTGAGATAATTGTATACACATATGTGCACACATAGGTATATATTAAATGGCTTTAGGAAGACTTTGAAAAAATTAAAATGGCCTCTTCAAGTAAAAGAATATTTATTCTCTTACACTGCCAACGCTACAGATCATTGCTGCAGATGGAGGTCACATGAAAAACCACTTGGCTACATTGAAGGGCAAGCTACCAGGGGCCAAGCCCTAGCAAAGTTTCAGTTCCGTTTTCAGAGAAGCCCAATGACCCGGTTGACTATGCACATCTGTTTGACGTACCCCCTCAAAGCTGCTCTGTTATGGAATCTTGAGCCCAATTTGGCTCATTGTGATGTTGAGTTTGTAGAAGTCAGACTTTGAGCTGAAAGCTGCCTGCAGCTCACAGGAGGTGAGCCAGGAAAGACAAACAAGCAAAAAGGTTTAGGAAGGACCCTATCTGTGCCCTTGAGCTGGGGGTTACTTGGAAATCTGGCTTTTCCCAGCGAGAGGTTTCGGTGGTGATGTCTTTGGATTGGTCATTATCTTCAAATCTGCAAAATTGTCTCAGACCTCTCAGGAGAACAGACTTTCTGTATTGGGGGTGTGGTTACATTTGTTTCCATCTGAACAGGAAACACCGCAAAAAGCTTTGCCTTGCAACAGTCTGTATAATTTTATTCTGTTTGGATTTCCTATCATCTGTAAAGAAAATAAATAGCTTTTCTGGTGCGTAGTGTGTTTGGGGCAGTTCAACTATAATCAGCTTCAATTTCAAGTTTCTTCTAGTCATCTTTCATTCCAGCCAGAGGTGCTGGATTCTGACAGTGCTCTTTCTTTGTATATTGTTCTTGGTCTGTAGCAACTGGCTGATAAATGTGAAAATCTTGTGTTTACTATCTGCAGATTTTTATTGTGAGGTTTAATTTTTTTTTTTCTTTTACAAGCTGTTCAAGTGTTTTAGCTACAGAGACCAGATGGTTTTCCTATCCCCTTGATGCTTCCTTCATGTGGATGATTGTTCAGAAATGTTCTAAGGCTGTACCAGGAAAGGATCGTTTCTGCAGTTACTCTGGCTAGCATCACTGCATTTATGCCTTTGTCAGCATGAAAGAATAAGTCACTCTATCAAAGTCTGGAAACCACTTAAAATAAATGGCCCTGTGTGTTTTGCAATCATGTGGGGAAACTCTAGATTTCAAGTAACCATTAATAAATAATTACCCTTTTGTTAATGCCTCCTGCCAATTTTGTGATAAGAAAGAGGTGATGGATGGCATAGCTGGTTTGTAGCTGCAGGTTGGTTAGACTGCGCTTGCCTCATATTCCCCACAGGTGTAAGTTTCCAGAGCTGTCTCCACGCCGTAGGAAGTATTTGGTGAATAGTTAAAAAATATAGGGCAAAGTGTTTCCCTGTAAGCTTTAGCCCAAAACTTAGACGGTAAGTGCTCAGTAAGTATTTGGCCCCTGATTTGAAAGTTCTGACTGGTGGTATGTTTGATACAGGTGAGCCACAAACCACCACAGACAGGAGCCTCTGAGTGGTGCCGATTGCATGTGTGGTCTAAGATATCCAGGGGTTCTAGACAAAGAGCTTGCATTCTTTTGAAGAAGGAACCTGGTTGTCAAAGGTAGTTTTATTAACTTGTAGCAACTAAAGGAGACAGAGATCAAAAGCCTTGCCTCCCGAAGGGAGCCTGAGCCATTGCTAAAAAGTCCATTTGGTTTTTTCTATATGATGGCTCTAGCAGTGTTTAGTTATCTTTAACTTCATCCAAAAGAATTTCGTGAGATTGTATTATGCCATCTTTCATGTCAGCATACATTTTTTAAAAAACTTACTAAAGTTGGTGAATTTTGTGCAGCTATTTTAATATTGAAGATGGAAGAAAACATGCAACATTCTTCATGCATTATGCTTTATTATTTCAAGAAAGGTAAAAAAGCAACTGAAAGTCAAAAAGACAAAGATTTGTGCAGTATATGAAGAAGGTGCTGTGACTAATTGAACATGCCAAACTGATTTGAGAAATTTCTTGGTACTATTGACATTTTGGCAAAATAATTATTTGCTGTGGGGCTGTCTTATGCATCGGAAGATGTTTAACAGCATCCCTACCCTCTACGCACTAGAAGTCAATAGCAAGAGATAGCTGACATACTCAAAATATCAAAACGATAAAGTTACCCCTGGCTGGTAGCACAGTGGTTAAGGCGCCGGCCTGCGAAACCCAAAGGTCGCAGGTTCGATTCCCCAGCCAGGGCACATAACCAGGTTGCAAACCAGGTCTCCAGTCAGGTCTGTGGCTGGAGGCAGGTGAAAAGCAACCATACATTGATGTCACTCTCCCTCGCTGCCTCCCTCCCTACCCCTCTCTCTCAAAATAATAATAAAATCTTAAAAATAAAACAAAACAAAAAAAAAGATAAAGTTATTGATGAAAATAAAAACATGTCTCTTATCTTACAGAAAAAGTTAAGTAGACTTTTTGGCCAATTATATGTAATATAATTGGGACAGGAGACCCCTCCCTTCCTCCTGTCCAGAAGATATCCAGCCATATAATATGAAAAGCATACGTTTGTTAAAGAAGATAGGAAACATTGTATGTACATAGGACAATGACACCTCTGTTCTCATCAAAGAAGCACGTTGGGACCTCACTGTTTTCCCAATAGCCATCATTCCATTATATTTTCCTGAATCTCATTGACAGTCTGAAATCTATCTCTTCCCTTTCAAAGTTGATTTTAGTTAGGGGAAAAGTCAGAAGTAGGGCACCAAATCTGGGCTGTGGCAGGGCTGAGTCACCTCTGTGATTTGATATTTTACAAAAAAACTCTGCATGAAACATGAGGCATGAGCAGGTGCACTGTTGAGAAGAAGCTGCCAATCACCAGTTGCCCATAGCCATGTGTCAGGCTGCGGGGGCCAGTCGCCCGTTCCTCTCTGTATGGCTGGTCCTTCTGCTGGAGGCTGCCAGCTAGTTAGCCTTGAAGCTAATCTTATCCCAACACCCTGGCACACTGAGCTCCAAGAGTAGTGGCCCTGAGCGAGCAGGTGTTGCCTTTGGGTACGCTGCCTCTTTGTTCTAAGGTACATACAGCCTCCTTTGTTCCAATGTATAGATGACAACCTTGCTGTAAGCTAGGTGCACCATTAGGCAGGGTGAACAAACCATGTGTGGAACACTGACATCCTCGTGAGCTGCCTGGCTTTTTGATCGTTAGCCTGCTGCGGCTTGCCATAAAGCACCCCAAGCCTCCTGAGAGCTCCCAGTAAGTCCGTGTTTATCACCAGGCCAGAGGCCTGCCCACCATCAGAACCTACTGGTCCAAAAGCTCTCAAGGCTCTAGGACCTAACAGCATGACCTTGAATCATCTGAATAATTTCCATGGAGGAATGTTCAAGTGTAACACAAAATTTGATGCAGATCCATTGGTTTTACTTGCTGAGTCATCTTGAATGCGACATCAGTCTCGGGTGCGGGGACCGGCAAGTGTTGGTAGGAGGGAGGCTCCGTCTGGTAACAAAGAACTTACTCAGAGCCTTGAGGGGATTTGGCGCGCTTTATTGCAAGAAGCAGGCTGGTGACCACATGGCTAGGTGGCTAGGGTGTCAGAATGCTCACGCACAGTTGTTCCACCCTAGACAGCAGCGGTGCACACCTAGCTTACAGCAAGGGCAGTCTTATATACACATTGGAACAAAGGCGGCTCTATACACATTAGAACAAAGTGGCTGTATGCCCAAAGGTGACATTGTCTGCTCAGGGTTGCTAAGCTGGTTACCCTTGGGGCTCAGTGTTCTGGGGCTCTGGGATAAGATTAACCTCAAGGCTAATTATCTGGCAGATTCCTGAGGAAGGTCCAGCCATGCACAGATGGCCTGACAGCAGCCACACAGTACACATGCTCACTCAACAGCATCTACCGCCCCCACTGATAAGTATAGCAAAGTAGTCACTGTTCACACATGCGCATTCCAGTCCACTCTCCTTAGTTGCCGGTTAGGGTTGAGGTGGTGCAAACTTTTTATTACAATGGCTGGACTTTCTAGTCAATTACATGTTGGTTTCTTCTTTGCAGTTGGCTACATTTATCCCTTGAGTTCCTGTCAGGCTCTTCCTGTTTATAGCTGGTGTGCAAAATACTGTGCTGTATTTTAACATTTAGCAAGTATGTCTCAGACCATGAGAACTTGCCCTATTTAATATGTGGAGTAGTCAGTAAGGAAAAAATAAGTGAGGTCTTACAACAGTGCTTAGCTCTTAATAAACAACACTCGATACTGTGGATGTGTCAACGCTCTGCATTCAAAGACCACCAGGAACACACCTGTAATTGAACAGGTGGGTTTATTATTAGCTATAATGAGAGAGATCACACACCACAGGGAATGGGGTTGTCTCAGTATAAGAGGGTATTCAAAAGGAACTTACAATAGTTGGGCTTTGGCTGATTTTGGAGAGGATCTATGGAACCAGAGGTTTGGTCTAGATTGAATATTATTGAAAAACAAAGATAATTCTTTGGATGGGCATCTCAATAAGTCATGTACAGGGAGGGCAGACTACACCCAGGATAAAGCTGGAGTCGGTAAAGATGTAGCAGTCATTTATATGGCAAGATTCGGGGATTTTTGTATCTTTTGTGGCCTGGTCTAGACGAATCTTTTGAAATTATTTAGGTCTAACAGGGAAATGCATGGTTCAGCTGAAAGCGTTGGGCCACATTGTGATAACATGGAGGCCTAGATATAAGGTCACATAGTTCCCAGACATCGGAGAGGCTTATTTTTTTCCCAGATGGGATTGAAGAAGTCAGGAAAATGGTACAGACTCCTGGCTCCCTAGTTCACGGCTTTGCCTTTGCTTTATCGCTCTCTAGCTTAGGGAGGGACGTACTGCAGACAGCGCCAAAATGACTCCCATTAGCACCCCTTCCTCCGTCCCCACCTGTAAAATGCATGGGCTGCACGTCAGGACAGCACTGAGCGATTGCTGTCCTCTCACTGAAAGAGTCATGCCAACAACTGTCCTTTGATGAGACAGAAACACCACTTTTCTAAGTGGGTTTACATGAGCCAGAAATAAAAGAATTTCAAGACACAGGCAAATAGATGCATGTTTTCAAAATACATCCCACTTACAATGGTTCATCAAGACAAAAAGCCCATTTCTGAAACAGCCACCCATCTATGCAGCCCCAGTTGCTGGTTGTCGAATGGGGCCATGCAGTTTGCTCTATGCCCAAATTGGAACTCCACGGTCGAGGTACAGTTAATGAACTCCACGGTCGAGGTACAGTTAAAGACATTCTGGATGGGCATATATCCAGTTAAAATTTTTTAAGTACTTTAAATGGAAGACTTTAAATACCACTTAGATCTGTACACATAGAGCATATAATAGGCACTGAGTAAAAAATGTGTTCACTGGTGTAATTTAGTCAACATGTTTTCTTCACTTAGATCAACTATGAAAAAGGAGTGACTTAATTATTAGAAACCCCTTTTAATATGATTATAGAAGTAATCCATTCTCAATGTAACAATGCCTGAAAAGGCAGACAGAACTAATTAAAATATCACCCAGAGACCATCATTGTTAATGGTTTACATCCTTCAATCATTCAGCAGATACTTAGTTGGCAATTAACATATAGTAGCTATAGTCTAAGCTGGGAAACCACAGATTGATGAAACCCAATCCCTGATCTCAAGAATCTCATGGCTTCATGGGCAAGACAGGTTAAATAGGTAGATAATTAAAGAACAGAGTGGTAAGTGCAGTGATAGATGTAGACATGGGCATTATGAGAACAAGCAGGACCCTCTAATGTGGATGCAATGGTGAGATAGGCAGGGTAGGGTGGCAAGGGGCACTTTCGGGGAAGTCCTCAGCTGACAATTTAGAAAATAAAGATCCAGGGGAGAAAAGAGAAACAGTATAGAATCCCGCCTTCAGGAGTGACCAGGTGTGTTTCCGTGGCTGCTCTGATCCCACTGCATGGTTGTACTGTCGTTTGCTCTAAGTTCTAGATGCTCTGCGTTGATCAAAAGTGGGTTTCTCAGCACACTGTTGCTGTGACCTGGCATCCCCAGGTTAAGTGGGTAAAGGATAAGATGTATTCTCTCAAAGGCTTTGTGCTGAGCGACTCAGAGGGAATAACGTCCTCTTGTGGTTTGCTGCCCTTCCCGCTCAGCCCGCTCCAGTCCCCATTTGATCTTGTCTCTGTAATTGTCGCTGTTCATCTGGACTCCTTCAAGGGGCCAGTCCCCAGAAAACATCTTTTGCAGGAAGGTATTAATCAAGCTCCACTTACAGAGGCAAAAGGAAGAGGCCACACCAATGGGGCAGTGATTATAAGGGAAACTGGAAAACAAGAGCACCTCCGTATTGTCATTTAGAATATGTGACCAGGGGAAGAAATTTCAATGAAATCATATCAAAGTATATTTAAATGTGGCTCACCGAAGGCCATTAGTTCTTAATCCAACCTAATTAATATGTGGTAGGAGTTTTACTTCAGAGAGATTAAAACAAAACAAAACAAACAAAAAAAAAAAACCCAGAAAACAAAAAATGAATAAAACACCCACATAAATGACCAAAGGGGATTTGGTTCTCTGTCAAATACGGTGAACTGACAGCAGTTTTGCTAGTGCATTTCTGTGAGTATGGGGTGGGTTGCTTATAGCGACAGGCACTGTGGTAACTGTCACAACTCTGCCAGCATTAGAGACTGGTCCCTGGGAATTGAATTGATCGCTGGTAAACTACATGCTCAGAGACAAGACTGCTCTGAAATCCTCCCATCTTCCTTCCACAGCTTCAAGTCATTAATGCCGCTAACTCGAAAGGCAGAGCAAAACTAAGCTGGGGGTGTCCGACAGAGGACGAGGTGGGAAATAGCTGGAAGGTGAGTGCCCGTTTAGGCAGGGAGGGTCATCCTGAGGTGCCTGCTGGAGGATGGTCAGGGCCAGGCAGCACAAGAGGGGTCTGCCTGGCCTGAGGAGGCAGGGGCCATTCCATCTGTGGTCCCCAGAGTGAGGTCCCCAGGCCAGCAGCAGCCTCATCTGAGAATAGGTTGGAAGAAGAAGTTCTAAGGTCCTACCTTAGGCCTATTAGGTCGGATGCCTGGGGGCAGGGCCAAGGAGTCTGTCTGAAAGCAGCCTCCAGTGCCCCTGACCTCACTCAAGTGTGAGGACCTCTGCTCCGTGTTCCTGATTCCCACCTAAGCCAGCCCTGGGCTCACCTGAGAATCCGGAGCCCCAGAAATCCCATCCAGGAGGCAGGCCTGGGTCTCCGGGATTGGTGTTTTTAAGAGCTCTGCACTTGGTTCCGATGTCTTTGGAATGGTTTGACAAGTGCGCCAAAGGAGCACTTCCTCGTCCAACCTTGTTCCCAGTGTGCCTGACATCTTACCATGGTGACTTGTCCCATTTAGTTACACATTTGCTTGTTCCTACCATCCTTTCTTAAAATGCAAAGTCATTTCTGATTGATTGGCCCCTTTGGACATTCATGTGGTCAGTTAATAAGTATGGTGTGTCTCCTACGTGCAGGACACTCTGCTGATGTAGGACAAGAGAGAGAGGTGTGTTGTGCCACTGTTTCCTCCCATCAGTGGGTGGCAGTCTACCTGACCCTAGAGGATGCACGCCAAATGAGGGGACACACCTCAACAGGTGTCCAGTGGAAATGCTGGATGCATGACTGACGCAAATGCTCAACGGGGTTTGCAGGGGAAGAGTGAGGGCATGTCCTTCCTCCCTCCGTCAGCCACAGGGCAGTAGAGCCAATCTCAGAAGAGGAGCTGGGAGAAGAGAGAGAGGGCAGCTTGCTGACTGCCAACTTAAGACTTCCGAGGAAGGGGAGAGCTTAGGGCTCTCTGCACCTGGTTCTCTGCCCTATGTTAGACATGCTGTTCACCTGCGTCAGGGATGTTCATGGCCTTCTGCAGCCACCAGATCGATTCTCACTTATCTTTTAATAAACAGTTCAAATGTCTCCTCTCTGAAAATTGCTTTTACCTGACTGCCCTGAGCCTGGAAAGCAGAATGCCTTCTCTCTCCCCTAGCACCCTTAGAGATGCATACAGACTTGGATGCTTAACACTTCAGTTGTTTTAGAGAACAAGCGTGGCTTGTGCTCCGTAAGCTTAGATTTATAAGAACTCATGTATATAATTTTTCTACAATCAAATTTGTTTTGGCTTAGAGCCCCCATCTCATAATGTCAGTAAGAATTCAACCTTAATCATAATTGGGGTTCTTTCCTTCATAGTCCCACAGCAGTCCTGAGATCCTCCATACAGCAGACTATTGAGTCAGGCCCTTTGCCTTCCACCCGCTGCGATTACAGATCCTCTCATTGTCCAAGCCCTCCCAGGACCTGCCTCATCACCATTGCTTTCAGATGTTCTTGTCAGCTCCCCAAGGAGCTTCAAGGATGCTAGGGGTCAGGAGTGTGGGAGGAAAATGTGAAGACTTGGTACAAATTCCTAGCTTAACAAATCATCCTGCCACCAGCACTTTTCCTCGTCTTTCTTGCCTCCTTAGCTCACCGTTCTTTAAAGCAGGAGATTGTGCCTGCCTCCTTCTTTGCACAGGCTGACCCAGCACGTAATAGGTGTTCAGTTAACACTTGTTGAACTGAATTTGGTAGTGAGGGGAAGCTTTGTGGAAAGGAGGGGCTGAGTTGACCCTGCAGGATGTTTAGAGCTCCATGTGGAGAAGTGAGGAGGGGATTTCAGGTGGAGAAGCAAATGCTCTGACATTATCAAATGCAAATAAAGAGTATATGTGGTCCAAGTGAAGATTTGTGTTAAGAAAGTGCTAGAGATAGAATTAGAAAGGTAGTTTGTATCCAGGCTCACACCAGGACACAGTCTACCTATCCAGAGAACAGGAATCTGCAGAATACCTATGAACCATTCTTCTGAAGGGGGGCACTGCGTTAATGCCCTGACATTCCTTGGGGAATGAGCGCTGTGGAGAGCTGCCATGAGAGGAGGTGACGGGTGATGTCTAAGGCTGACTGAGCACTCGCTATTTACTCTTTCAAAGAACACATCTATGCTTTAAACTCGTGACACTCACTTTGTTGGTGAGAAAATTGAGGCATGAAGGCTCAGTAACTTGCTGTAGATCACATTGTTAATAAATAGAAGAGCTCAGATTTGAATCCAGGCCTCCTGGCTATCCAGCCAGTTTACCTAACCGCTATGCAATGCTCTTGCCTACTGTGTATAGCTTCTAGACTAAGGACCTGAAGATGGAGGAGTAGAAGGTGAACTGATCAGCTCATTTCCAGTTCTTGCTTCAGGTGTCCTGGCCAGATATGGGCACAGCCTTACTTCTGCACAGCAAGAGAGGGGCCAGGTCCAGCCCATTCCCCCCACCCTCACCACTGCAACACCACTGTGGAGCTCCCATCCCCTCTCCTCATGCATTAGAAAACTGAGCCAGGTTCCAAGGCCCAGGAAAGGGAGGTGGGCCTCATCTGCAATAGATCTGGAGTCAGGAGAGGGAGCAGACCCTCTTCATTCTTATCTCTGTATCTTGGAAGGTAAGAGGTCTTTTGAGGAAAGGAGCTGATTGTTTGCTTATCCTTCAGGACAAAAGTTACCCTATTGCATTGCCATATCATGGGTACTAGTTGAAGATTATCTAAGACAGGCACTGTTGAATTGTAAATTCTAAAACAGCAGGGAACAGCGACACCACCAGGCTGAGCACATGATATTTATTATTTACTAGGAAAATGAAGCTTTGAGAGTTTAAATAAACTAGCAAAAGTCCCCCAGTTAGTGGGCAATAGCTAGCATTCAGGAAGATAGTCTTCTGAGGTTAATGCTAAAGCCGGGGTTCTTAACCAAAAGCCATTTTATCTCCCAACGTTGAAGAACGTCCATTGGAATAAATTTATCAAGCTCCCCGGAAGGGAGAGCCAGCCTTAAAGGAACTGTTCTAGGGAGTCAGCGTGGAGCCTAGGAGCTGGCGGAAGGCACGTTGCTTCCTGGCCTTGATCCTCTGCTCCGCCTGTCTGCACACTGTGCTCATGACTTTGAAATTCCTCCCACAAAAAAGTTCCTTGTGTTCCCCTACTCCTTGACTTTGGGTTTGGTCATGTGATTTCTTTTGCCCTGTAGTATAAGAAAACCGTGAGGGTGTGCCAGCTCCAAGGCTGGACCAAGGACTTAATGTATTCCCACGTGCACATTTGCCAGGTATGTGCTCTGGCCAGTTCACTGGTCCCAGGAAAAAGGCTGGGTCACTTGAAGCAGAGCACCTCCAGCTGCACTCACCCTAAATCACCCAACACCCGTGCCCCACCCTGCCGCCCACCCACATACACCTGAGAATAGGTTACAGTTGTTGTAAGTCATTTTGGTTTGGGGATGATTTGTTACGCTTCGTCTTTGTGGCAATAATGAACTGATACAACCTGAATCCTGGGATCTGGGCTTAGAGCAACTTCTGTCCCTTATTAGTGAGATAATGCTGATGAAAAGCTGCACCTGGTAGGAGTCATGTGCTAGTTGGTGCGGTGACCACGTACCTAGTGAAGGACCCTGCCAGCTGGAGGCCTCTGTGTTGGATGCTGCCACGTGAATGGAAGATTTGTGTCCACGGTTGGTCCTGTGTTCAGGTGCCCATTTGGCAGAAGAAACTTCCACAGGCTGAACATTCTCAGCCTGAGAGGAAAAGAGTGGTGTGTGTGTGTGTGTGTGTGTGTGTGTGTGTGTGTGTGTGTGTTTTCTGACTGGAACATGAGTAGACAGAGACTATTTCTGCTTCCCTGAGATTCTGCATGCTTTTATCTATGTTCCCCCAATTGCGTGAAATTGGGCACGCCATTTCTTGGAGTTAAATGGCGTTTAACAGAGAAGACGTTACGGGGAAACACTGGCGCATCCTCCAGCCTTTATTTAGTGGGTAAACACCCCTTTGCTGAGCAGTTCTGCAATTGCCGGATGACGGATGACGTGAACAGTCGTCCAGGCCTGAGCAGGAGAGCCGGTTCTCAACCCTGTGTTCCCTGCCTTGCTGTGATCCAATTAACAGTAGCAGTTGCTTTCCAGGGTGAGGCCACATTTTTTTATTCATTAGGGCAGTTCGGTCAGCATGAGCTCACAGAGCGGATGGCAGAGCAGCCACTTCTGAGCCTGCTAGCGACTGAAATGCAAGGTGCACAAAGGCAAGAAGGAGGGACCTGTGACGGAGGCTTGTAAAACTGTCAGCAAAGCAGGCCCTGCTGCCTGGACTCCCCGGAGCTGTGCTGTTTTACAGTGCTGAAGTCAGCAACTTGATTCAGTTGCATAAATAATCTCACGGAGTCCTGCGGAGGGCTGGGGACTGGGGCAAGGGACAAAGGGGACAAGGGAAATCTGTCAGGACTAGGATACAAACCCCAGAGAGAAGGGACAGACCCACAGGGCTTCCAACTCTGCCTCAGCAGGGGTCCGGTGGTTTGGTTTTTATTTAATTTTTCTGGATGATTTCTAAATCCTGTATGGATTATGTCATAATGGGCCCTTAGCAATTGTTAGCCAAATGTCTAAAGTATTTAGAAACCTAACTGTTTTAGGATTTTTCTCTTGTTTTTTCTCTATCCCTCCCTTTTCTTCTCTTAACCATGTTATTGCTCAATTACAGTTTCCGTTCTTTTTTCAGTTCCTTTAACCAGATTAGACATTTGACTTGCAAATCTAATAATCCCTTTGCATCTCTGGTCAATCCTCAAAAGCCCATTTTTAAAAAACCTAAGCTGCTTGCAGAAGAATTTGCCCGAAATAAAATAGGTGTTGTTCTAAGAAACAACTTAATTCCTCTTATTTCAATGATAAAGTAGCCCAGATGTCAACCAGCAGTTGACATCCTTGCTTCCTAACTGTGTCCCACTTTCAAGCCCGGCTGGACTAGACAGAGAAGGTTCCCTCACCTATGGGGGCAGTGGGTGCGAGTGGTCCAGATGAGGGATGGCCCTGTTTACTCTTATGGGGAAAGAAGATGGAGCTGAAACAGGGAACAGCATCAGAGATGCACTGCCACGTCTTGTTCTGGTTCAGGACCTGCCAGTTGGGTTTAACGTCTTGTATGCATTTAGTCATGATGCACTAACCCTAGCAATCTAAATAAAATGTGTTAAAAATTGCAGATAGGACTAGGTCAAGTAGCAGGTCCATGCTCAAAGGCTCTGAGCACCTGCTTATTGATGGGGCAGATTAATAGGCCCAGGTGGACAGTCCTAAATCAAGAACAGGCTATATGCCAACCTGGTCCCCTTGAACAGCAACCTTCCAGATGCACCACGGAATATGTAAGAGGCTCCGGCAGATACACTGAAATTTTGTCTCTAGAATTAATTCAGACCAATGCTCTGCAACTAATTTGTTCAAATTGGGTCTTGCTGTAGTTTCCTTTGGTTCCTCCTGCTTTGGTTTCTGCTTTGGATTGAATGATATTTCCCTCCACACTCCAAATTCATGTTGAAGCTCTACCAGCAAAGTGATGGTTTTGGGGATTGGGCTTTTGGTGGGTAACTAGGGTCAGATGAGGTTATGAGAGTGGGGCTCTCATGATGGGATTAGTGGCTCTATAAGAAGGAGAAAGAAAGAGCTCCCTCTTCACCAGGAGAGAACACAGAGAGAAGGTGGGTTTCTGCAACTCAGGACACAAATTCTCACCAAGAACAGAATCTGCCAGCACCTTCATCTCTGACCTCCCAGCCTCTAAAACAGTGAGAAATAAATGTCTACTGTTTAAGCTACCCCATCTATGGTATTTTGTTTCAGTAGCTCGAGCTAAACTGTTTCCATTGTTTGCTTAGCTTTCTGTATGAAGCTAATAGTGACCTTGACCCCATACAGCATACGATTGCTAACATTTTCTTCCTATCCTTTCAAGGGTAATATGGATATAAAGCAGAAAACCTGTACCTTTAGAACCACTGTTCAGACAAGAGGAGGATGATAGGGCAGAGGCAGGGGATAAGACAGACACCATGAATGAATAACAAGAAAAAATAATATGAGACACATATAAAAATTACTTAGAAATCCTTAAAAGCCACATAAAAACAAATACAAAATAATCCAAGATAAACAGAATACAACAACTCTGGTTCTAAAGAGAAGAATCATTCTGAAATATCTGAATACCATAGGCTCAAAAAGTTTTTAACTCATGTAGTTGGAAAATATAATTATCCTAGAGGTTTTTAAAATTCAGTACATATTTCCCTGTTGTTTAACAAGGAATACTATAGTTATGTGATCAAAGATGTTTTAAACTCTTTATTATACATTTTCATTTCTAATTACAATAGACTTTGAGTCAGGATAGTAAGGCTCTATCTTAAAAATATGAAATTTAACATCATTTTAAAAAGAATTAATTTCTTTATCCCCTCTAAAGTTACATGGTACTATTTAATGAAGTACATGTGCTACCATATTTTGAAGGAAATATATTTTACATGTGAGAAATATTCAGGTATCTAAGTTTATATTCAGCTTTGAAGTTTGAAAGAACAGATTGGAAGTTACATTAATATTAGCTGCCAACTGGGAGTAACTAGTAAACTGGCTTCAAATTATTTAACACAACTGGATAAAATTCATAGTCCTACTTGTCTTTGCTTTCTTTTATTAAAAAAATCTATTTTCATAGACATGTCTAGTAAGGAAAGCTGCCAAACTGGGGGTGCTTGGGAAAATATATTAACGCTATAGTAAACTTCATTACTGAAATGTGAACGTACCTAATCTCTACTTTAACAGACTCTTAAATAGTTCAGTGGTTAGTTTAGGACCACATAGAAAGTCAACCACAAGTTCAAGAAATAGCTAGCATACTATTCTACAAAATTATTTAAATTTTAGGGCTTTCTATTTTTTACCTCAAATTAGTAGATATAATTTCTACTCTGTGGGGACCAGCCGAGCACTGCAAGTGCCATTATTTCTGAAGGCTGCAACTTGTAAAACACATGTAGAGGAAAAGCAGAGGATATTGAAAGACGTAAGACTTGTACATGGCCAAAGGAAAAAAAAAAATCTATCTAAGATGGAAAACTCCAAAAAAGAATAAGTTGTAGTTCCAATAGCTTAAAATAAGGTTGAGTTGGATTTTAGAGGAGGTGGGATCTGACTCAGACACCAAATTCATTTTTTACAATGGGTTTGGCACCGTCTCCAGGACAGCTTTTGCTAAAGTGAGTTCTGCAATGCACTGTTTCTCTGATCTATTTCACAGTATATTTCCAGAGTAAAGTAAGTTTTAAAGAAAAAAAATGAAAAAATGTTTAATTTACTACAATATATCTAAAATACTATAACATATGATAACTATGTAAGCTATTGACATATTTAAATTTTTTTGTATTAACTCTTAAAGATCCAGTAGTTACTTTAAATATTTGTAAAAATATATATGTGTGTAAATGTATTTGTGCATATGTTTCATAATGGTGCAATTGATATTACTTTAAAAAGTAATTCTTTAAAAATGAATTAAGGATTCCCAGCCAGGGCATATAACCAGGTTGCAAGCCAGGTCTCCAGCCAGGTCTGTGGCTGGAGGCAGGTGAAAGGTAACCATACATTGATGTTTCTCTCCCTCTCTTTCTCTCTCCCTACCTGTCTTGCTAGAAATAATAAATAAAATCTTTTTAAAAATGAATTAACATAAGCATTTTGAAATAATGAAAAGAAAACTTTGCATCAATATGATATAAACTGACAGGCAGTAAGTAAATGGTGAATTATCTGAATGTGAAAGAAAAAAGAAAAGAAGTACACATTGGTGGCTACAGAATGGATAGGGGGATGTTAAGAAAAACAAAGGAAATGGAGAAGCCAAAGAACTTTTATGTATGACACATGGACATGAACTAAGCAGGGCATTGCCAAAGGGAATGGTGGCTACTGGTCGGAGAGGGGAAAAGGGGGAAATTTTGGGACAATGGTAATAGCAAAATTAATAAAAATTTTCAAAAAACTTATTTTCAAGCTAACTTATTACCATAGGAAATTGGCTTGGAGTTGTGGTTAGTTGTGCTAACTGCTTAAAACAAAAACAATTCTTTGAAACTTACTATATTTTAAAATTCCATTGCTTGAAATTGATTACTGCATTAATTGAAATCATTTTAGAGATGTGAACAAATGGCGAAAGTCTTCAGATTCTTTATTATAATGCAGTACTGCAAAATAATATCCAGTTGTTTTTGTTTTTATTCTAGCAGAATCTCAGGGTCAAAGATATTTTTTTAATTTCCTCTTCTGTGTAGAAACAAGATTGCAAATTTTATGATTGTTCATTTTCCTATAATCACAGATCTTATATTTTGGATGGTATCTAGGTACAGAGGTTGAATCAATGATGTATATTAATGGCAAGTAGGGAGATGAGAAAACTGTTTCTGCAGACTCTAATTCCACATTCCAATGAGCTCAACATACCATCATTCCACTTCAGGTAACCCTATGCTTTAAAGTTGTAATTTCACCGGACATCACTGGAATTATAAATGCATTATGAGACAAGTCAGAAAAAAAATTAAAAAGTGTTTTCACCTATCTATAGCTTAGTTGGCTTTTGTAAGTAACAAGCTAATACATAGTACAAAGCTTCCAGAGTAGTTATACTATTCACACCCCAATAATTTTATATTACTGAGGTTGTAGCACTAAGACAAGGCATTGCATTCTAACGAAATGTAATGGCTGGATTTCAGCAAGCATCACCAGAATATAGTTTTTAACTTGCATTTGTAGTTTTTCTGCAGTTAGACCATGTTTTGCAATGCAATTTCTAAAAATAACCAAAATTTTCTGAAGGTTCATAATCTAAATATTTTTTCATTCTATGTACTTTGTGTTCATGTGCTTGTCCCAGTTGTAAAATAATCACCCTTCAGGAAGTACACATGGCCAACCAGTCAATTATATTCCCTAATATAAAGCTTTTGTGTGCTAGAGACGAGAGGCACTCTGTTAGCTGAAAGTCACATGTATTAAATGCAGTTGATTTTTTAAAAATGTTTTATTTATTATTTTTAGAGAGGGGGGAAGAGATAGAGGCAGAGAGGGAGAGAAACATCAATGTATGGTTGTCTTTCACCTGCCTCCAGCCACAGACCTGGCTGGAGACCAGGCTTGCAACCTGGTTATGTGCCCTGGCTGGGAATTGAACCAGCGACCTTTGGGTTCGCAGGCCGGCTCCTTATTCACTGTGCCACCAGCCAGGGATGATTTTAGTACATGCAAACCCTTAGTCTGATGGAGTTGATATTTTCCACACTGCTTCTGTGCCACCTATGAAGTCATGTATTTTGTGTAGTTTGACTTTCACAACAACTCTAGGAAGTAGGTATTGACACATCTATTTCAAAGACAAAGAAACGGAATCTGAAGTTCTGCTCAGTAACTTTTGAAGTTCACACAGCTAGTGAGCTCCGGAGGCCCAGGTCTCTGACTTCCAGCCCAGTGCCTTATCTGCTAGCCCCATGGAACAAACGAGGGACCTGGCAAAGAAATGTTCTGTGTAAGCCTTGGTGCCAATGGACAGCCTAGGACTTCAGCATAGTCTTTCGTCAAACTCTCTTAGACCCATACTTCTAGAGTACACACTGATATTGACACTCTCATGGAGTCCGTGCTCCTTGCTGAAACTTCTCTTTCTGGCTCTTCATAATACATACCTTGAAGTACTTACTTTGTATTATGACACACTAGGCAGCTCTCATTTGCTATTGCACAGTTAGGTTATTGACTGCACTCTTCTGTCTGCCCTCTCTTCATTCCCACTCCACTTTGTTACAGGTGCTTCTGTATACCTAGCTTTCCTTCTCTACTTTTTCTCTTCTTACCTGTTAACAGTTTTCTTTATTTTAAGCTAGCTTCCTTTGTGTGTGTGTTCTTTTCACATCAACTTCCTGCCTCCACCCTCCTCCCCTTTGAATAAAGGGAATTGCTTTGTTTAAAATACACACACACAGGAAAACAGGCTATCATAACATTTCTTTGCACCTGAGCACTTGACCTGCTGTTCTGTCTTCTTACACTTGATTGCTCTTGCTGACAGCTGATTAAAAAAAAATTTGGTAATGGATTTTCCAGTTGGTTTGATTCTGGATTAATAGCAGTTTGTGCTAAAATTCCAATTTTTGAAGTGGAAGATGAGATACTGATGGAACAAGGATCCTCTGAGTTTGTGTAAATCATCAGGATTGGCAGATAAAACTTGAATTTAGGCCTTGTCATCTTACGTGAATGAGTGGTTCCTAACCTTCGGAGAGACAGAGCTTTAGGTCTTAACTGAGCACACGTAGGGAAGAAAAGGAGGAACCACATGTTTCAAGGTTGGGTTGGGTGGGCTGGACTATGGGTGAAGCTGGTGAGAAATTTCCTCACCACAAAGCTGGAAGGGTGGTTGGTGCTTCCTCCTCTAAACCCAACAGACTTCTAAGGTGAGGCTTTTGTAGAGGGAGGGGTGAGAGCTAGATGTACAGAAGGGGTGATCACCTGAAGATGTGGGTTAGGCTTCATGGCACTGATGGTGCCTATTTAACTCATGTTTTAGGTTTTGTTGCTGGGCTTGGTATCTGTATGCCTGTGAAAACTCAAGACTAGATCTGAAGCACAAGTGCAAGAATGATGTTCATTGATTCAAAATACTTTTGGAGGACTCACTAAGTACCATGATGGAGCTTAAGCTCTGCAGAGTAGATAGACATTGTTCCAGGAAGAAAGTGAATGTCTTCAACAGCAGTAGGAGGCAGTATGAGGGTAGTGGTGCTGGGTAAAGATTCTGACACTGCTCCCTCCCTCGGTTATACAACCTGAGGCAAGTTCCTTGTTTTGCCTTATCTTTTTATTCATAAAGCAGCCTCTCAAGGTGGAGTTACTGTGGTAATTAAATGAAATACTAAACAGAGAGCAGTGGCAGGCACACCATAAACTTAAATGAATGCTCACTCCTATTAAAAAGAATTATCTACAAATTTTAATTCATTGATCCGTATATATTTGCTTCCCTGCCTTTTGCTTTTAGTCATTTGCCTTTTGTCCAATGTAATTTATCAGCAGGGCCCAAGAGGATGAGAGATTGATTGAGCTTTTCCCTGAAGAAAGCTTTGGTAGAGTCAATCAGTAAAGAATGATTTTCAGACTAGCAACTCTTTTACTTCTTGTTACATGGCTGCTTTAGTCTGTATTGGGGCTCATCTTGAAACAAAATGCCATGGCCTTCTGATAGATCTAGAAAACTTTTGGGGGGAGTTAGACACTGGATTAGAATTTTAAGAAGAATGAATCTGAATTGTTTTTCATTATTAAATCTATGTGTATAGGTACCTATTTCTTACTTTAAGTTTATTCTTTGTTTCTTCCCCACCTTAAAATAGACTATTTTAACATGTCTTTTGGAAAGAAAAGAGAACTCATTAATTCTTACCATGTACCAGGCATTTTCCTAAATATACTTTTCTTTATTGTGATAAAGTATACATAATATAAGACTTAACATTTTGATCATTTTGAAATGTACAATTCAGGGATATTATGCACATTCACCCTCACCACCCATCCCCAGAGTTTTTACATTATTCCAAATTGAAGCTCAGTTCCCACTACCACGTGCACTTCCTGGTCCTTCCTACCGCCATGCCTGGAAGCCACCATCCTACTTTCTGCCTATATGAGTTAACTACTCTATGTGTCTCATAGAAGTGGAATCCAATAATAGTATTTGTGCTTTTGAAACTGGCTTATTTCACTTAGCATAATGTCTGAAAGATCATCCATGTTGCAAAATGCATTGGAATTTCCTTTTCATTAAAGGCCAAATTATATTCCATTGTTGGTATAAACACACATTTTGTTTATCCATTCATCTGTCAACAGACAGTTGGATTGCTTCTACCTTTTGGCTATTGTGAATATCATTTAGTTCTTAAAACCATAGCTATGATTATTCCTATTTTATAAGTAACAAAACAGAGATTCAGAAGAGAAGAATCCTGAGAACCACTTATTCAGGATTATAATGCTAATGCCAGATATTAAATGGGTCACCTTTGGGTACCAAAGCCCAGTTTCTCACCTCTGCACAACACTTACTTCCTCACTCAGCCCCACTCCTACTTTGATCCTACTTTGAGCCCATTCTCTAGCAACCATGTGCTGTATTCTGAGGCACTAAACCTAGCCCACTTCATGAAAATGTGTTAAGTGTTCATTTTCCAGTGTTAATTTTGCTTGTACAAATTTCAAGATAGACTAGCCTTTCACTGACAGCTGTCAGAGAAAAGTGTCCTAGTTTTCTGTCTCATTTATTCATCCATTCAGTATTTGTTGCTTATATATTAAGATTATATAGTGTTGCTTATATACTAAAATTATAGGAACAAGTAAGATTTGCTCTCCATCCCTGAGTAGCTCACAGTCCAGTGGAAACCCCAAGTTGGAAATCAAAGGATTGTTGATATTCTGGGCTGGAGAATTCTGTGTTATGGCAGCTATCCTGTGCTTTATAGAATGGTCAGCAGCATCCGGACTGTTCCCCACATCTCCCTGCTAGTTGTGAGGATCAAAACTGTCTTCATACATTGCTGTATATTCCCTAGGAGACAAAACTTCCTGCATTTGAGAATCAGTAAGTAGAGGGTACTAATAAAGAACTTAGGTACGGTATTCTGTGTGGTATGTATTAGGAGAGAGGTATGCACCATAAGTCCAAAGAAGTTGTGTCTAAGTTAGCTTGGTGGGTCATCAGAAGATACTGGAAAGAGCCACAGAAAAGTCAGTATCTTAAGTAGTTGGCTTCTGACAGACAAATGGGAAGCACTGTAAAATAAGTTTAAATAATCTGCCATCCATGTTTGTGCTTTCTCCGTATTCAGTACATATTCACCTTCCATTTCACTTTGGTTTCTCTGGTGCAAAACCAGTTCTCTGATACCATCTGGGTGTGCTACAATTCAATTCACTTCAGATGCTATAAAGATTCCTGTGGCACGTGTTGGGCATCCCCCAAGCTACCTGCACTTCTGCCAGGCCAACAGTACATCAGGGGTTCCCCTAATACCTCCCCTCAGCTCCAATAATTTGCTAGAACAATAATGGAACTTCCTGAAAGTGCTATACTTACAATTATAGTCTTATTAGAAAGGATGCAGCTCAAGTATCAACAAATGGAAGAGATGCAAGGGTGAGGTCTGGGTGGGGGTGGCACAGGATCTCCTGTCCCATGTAGCAGGGCCCAAGACCCTCCAGGTTCATGGGTTTGTTCACCAACCAGGAAGCTCTTCAGACTACATTGTTCAGAGTTTTTATTGAAGTTTTATTACCTGGGCACATTGATTAAATCGTCATTCACTGGTGATTGAACTCAGCCTCTGGCCCCTCTCTCTTTGTTGGAGGTTGGGGAGTGGGGTTGAGAGCTCCAATCCTCTAATCTTATGCTTGTCCTTCTGGGGCAGCCAGACCCCCTACCTTGAAACTGTCTGAGAGCCCACCAAGAGTCACCTTGAGGCATATATGCAGATGTGATTTGGTCAGCAGGGCTCTTCATGAATGATAGAAGACACTCTTTTCACTCAGGAAATCACAAGGGTTTTTGAACCTCTGTGCAGAAACCAGGGACAAAGACCAAATATATGTATATTTATATTTATAAAATAATAATAATTTTACCATAGCCCCTGTCTGAGGAGAGTCCCATGTTCTTGCGATTAAGATTCTTTTAAAAAGCAGCAGCAGCAATAGGAAGCAGAGGGAATAGGTTTTGCATGCTGTTACCGTGGTTTAATTCATGCACTAAAGCAGCGATTTTCAATTGGTGTGCTGCAAGAATTTTGAAAACATGCCATGCTTGACTATTTAGTCAGGGGCTCTGACTTCTTTTCCCTTAGACTGTCAAACAAAGTAACAACACCCAACACAACAATAGCCATTCAATGTGAGTGAATCAAAATTAAACCTATTTTTTTTGTCAGATTGGCAAAAAACTATATTTTTGGGTGTGCTGCAGAATTTTAGTCGTTGGTTTATGTGTGCCATGAAATGAAAGAGGTTGAAAATCTGTATTGAATAAGCTCTGCTCTGACCTGTTTTTGCTCTGGCTGGAGTTTTCAATTACTTCTGGTTTTGGGGTTTTGAGGAGTCACCTCATAATTGTGCATGGGTCTTCCGTCACCTGAAAGTCTTCATTCTCTGGTCACTAGGTTGTAACAAATGCAATGTGAATAGATGGTATTTACACTTCTTCTAGACACAAATAGTTATTGCATTAACAGCTTTCAGGTTTGCTGAAAGTGATAACTGGAATATCAGTGGGATTTATTGTTGGTGCTTTTGTGTGTGTGTGAAACCAGTGAAATGGGATGGCGAACTGATTACAGGAATTGAATCAATACTAAAAAAAGGTCAGAGGATTTTAGGGAAGAGGGAGTGGAGTGCCTCAGGTGCTGAAAACTTACTAGCTACATAATTTAGGCACATTATTTAAACTCTCTGTGCTTCATTTATGTGTAAAGTGGGCACATTCCACAGAGAGCTGTTGAAAGGATGAACTGAAATAGTAGATGTATAGCATGTGGTGCCATGTGTAGCACATAATAACTTTTCAATAAGTGTAGCTACAAGTGCTATTATTTCCACCGGAGAGTTGGAAGATCTGGGGCAGTGCTGCCTCTTGATGCAAGGAACATGCTGTCCATGGTGGGTGACCTCACCCTAAGCCCCAACATAATTTTATAGCTTCCCTGGTTTAGGGACAGCACAAATACACAACCAAACAGATAAAATGACACAAATAAACAAAAAGAAAAGCTAAGGGCATAAGTTGCCCTCCAAAGCCAAACCAATAATCAGAGGTAGCCTCAAATCTGTGTGGATTTGCCCAGGAAAACAGAACTGGCTTTTTTGCTTCTGTTAGTTGATAAGCTGCCTTCCAGGTTCACCTATCCATTGAGCCGAATGGAAGCAACTCACCTCTTTCCCAGCTCCAAATACAAGATGTGTGCGTGCATGCACAGAATGTGTGCAAACATGTGATTGTATGAGGGTATTTGGGTATTTGGGTGGTTGAAGGAGGGAGAAGTGGATTATTTGAATGTGTACAGTGCCTGGTTCCTGGAATTTTCTCAACCAATTTAAAGGAATGTTATTAGCAAAGAAGCATTTGCCCAAATACCTGGAGCTCAAAGGAGCAAGGTAAACAGATTAAAGACAATCTCTGGATTTGACAACATTTTACTAATTGGCACTGTTTGCCCTTACTTGACATTCCTTTCTTTGCCTGATCTCTGTTGAGGAGGGACTGGCTTGGTTTTCTCACCAGCACAAATCTCTATGCAAGCCCAATAAAAAGGTAACAGAGGGGGGATGTGGTTATTAAATTTCCCCTCAGCTCACAAACTCATTTTTTTTAAGCCCAGTTAATTTATTGGAAACGATGCAGTGAGTTGCATGCAGGGGGTTGAACTGTTGTTGGGCCCACCGCCTTTGGCTTCGTGTCAGCATGTGTTTCTAGTTCTCCCAGGCTGGACTGTGTACCCAAAGCCCCTGCAAGGAGGTACAGCTGAGTTCCTGGTGACATTTAAGCCCTCCATTTTCGGCACTTCATCCTCACTCTGAAAATTGAGCCCACTTTCATTTGCTTGTAAAGAGGGCACTTACACCTCTAAAATCTCTGACTTAGAGTTTTAAAAGCCCCCAGCCTCACACTAACCCTCCGTGCATTCACACTCCTGGGCACGCCCCCTTCCTTGGGTGTGTGTTGTAGGCACGGGGACACAGGGGACTTGGTATTGTAGAAAAAGCATGGGGCTGAGAGTTTATAGTCTGAGTCTCTAGTCCCAACTTTGCCACTCACCCAACTGTGGTTATCTGAGGAAATCCCATGACCTCTTTGAGTCTCAGTCTCTCCAGCTGTAAAATAAAGGATTTGGAGAGCATGTCGTAGAAGGCCATTTTTGGCCCTCAGAGCTGGATTTTTCTGCCATTCTGGAGCTCAGGCTGGTATTAGTTGTGTGAAACACAAATGGTATAAAAACCACGGAGACAGTGCACTTTGCCATAGCCAGAGTCTCAAGGGAGTTAGGTTATTCTAT
Organism: Noctilio leporinus; assembly: GCA_004026585.1. NCBI lineage: Eukaryota > Metazoa > Chordata > Mammalia > Chiroptera > Noctilionidae > Noctilio > Noctilio leporinus. The sequence continues at coordinate 44,427 of PVIW01004966.1, read as the reverse complement.
GATAACTAATTTATGTCTTTGTCAGCATCTCCTTTGGAAATCTCCTGGTCGCAAAGAAGGGTGTGCCTTCCTCTAATAAAATCAACAGAAGGGAGTCCCACTGCCCACACAGCTGGATTGAGGAAATGGATCTTGTGCCTGGGTCAAGTTCAACTGCTGGCACCCAGGGTTGCTCCAGGTGTTTCTACCTGTTTTGATTCTCATTTGTTTGCAAGCTTAGTAACGTGAAAAGTATAGAGAAGAGGTTTCCCTCTGGAGGGTCTCTCCTAGGAGGGAAATTATAATGTTCTTTTCTATATCTCTTCTCATGTATCAAGTTTCTCTAGCTCTTACCATTTACATTGTAGCTAGTTTTCTGTAAAAGATGAATTCATATTTTTTGAATGGGAAATACCACATGCTTTTCCTTTTTGTCTTTGGGATACCCGAATGAATCAGGGTACTCCAGAGAAACAGAACCAATACATAGAAGAGATTTATTATAAGATTAGCTCACACAGTTCGGGAGACTGACAAGTCCCAAGATCTGTAGGTAAGCTGGGAGCTGACAACGTGAGTTCCAGTCCAGAGTCTGGCTGGCTCGGGACCAAGAAGAGCTGGTGTTTCAGTCTGTGTCTGAAATGAGGAAAAACTGATGTTCCAGCTGGAAGACAACCAGAGACATAGAGAGAGATAGAGATAGAGATAGAGATAGAGAGAGATAGAGATAGAGATAGAGATAGAGGTAGAGGTAGAGGTAGAGGTAGAGGTAGAGGTAGAGGTAGAGGTAGAGATAGAGACAGAGACGGTGAAAGGATGGAGAGAGAAAGAGGCTGAGAGAGAGTCTTTCTCACTCAGACTTCTGTTCCATTCAGGCCTTCAACTGACTAAATGACATTCACCCACAGGAAGGAGGGTAATCTGCTTTGCTATCTACCCATGTAAACGTTAACCTCATCTAGAAACGCCCTTGTAGACACACAAGATAATGTTTGACTAAATATTTGGGCCTTGTGGTCCATTCAAGTTGGCACATACAAGCCGCTATCACAACACTGATGTTTAAGCCAATTAAGGGTGGAGAACACACTTTCTTTATCCCATCTCCTTCTAGGCAGATGGTCTTGGTTATGTTGGAGTCCAGGGTAGGGGTATTAAAATATTCATAAACTTTACACTAGAGCCTTTCTCAGAGCTGTGGAAGGGTTGCTGAGATGCATCTAAATTTCTGAGGTTATCATTATGCAGGTGGAGGTTCCAGGCAAAGCACTTGAAAGATGTTCAGCCCATCTGCTCTTTATTTGGGAGGAAGGGGTTCTGAAAATTTTTGCACTGCATCCAACCCACCCCTGGATCCTGGTCCTTCCTGCAAGCTGTCTCTGCCTTGCTCCTCTCTTTCCCCCCTTCCTCCATGACCAGCACCCCTGGTCTCTACTGGTCCTGTGCCGGGGTCAACTCACCCCCCTCCCCTTTGGGTGATACTCTTTACAATCTCCCTCCCTCCTAGAAGTACTGCATCAGAAAGATTGATTCTTAAAAAACAATTTGTTCCTGCTTCACTGAGGTATAATTGACAAATAAAATTGTACACAGCCGTGGTCACTGTGGCTCAGCTGATCAGGTATTGTCCTGCAAACTGGAAGGTTATGGTTTGGTTTCCTGCTGAGGCACAAACGCAGGTGGCAGGTTTGGTCCCCAGTTGGGGTTCGTGCAAGGGACAACCGATTGATGTTTCTCTCTCACATTGATGTTTCACTCACTCTCTTTTTCCCTCCCCTCCCTTCTCTCTAGAATCAACTTAAAAAGAAAACAAAATTATACATGTTTGAGGTATACAATACGATGGCTTGATGTATGCATACATGGCAAAGATCACCACAGTTAAGCTAACAGCGCTCTCCACCACCTTACATAATTAGCATGTTTACATGTGTAGTAACAACATTTAGGATCTACTCTCCTAGCAAATTCAAGTGTACACCAGGCTCTGCATTAGATCTCTAGATTTTATTCTTCCTGCCTAACTGAAACCTTGTGCCCTTTGACCAATATCCCCCCATTTCCCCCACTCTGAAAGATTGATTTTTAAATGCCCAAAGTCTTCGTATTTCAAAGGAGAAAATATGTTAAGATTAAATATTGCTCTCTACATAGATTCTTCAGTGTAGGTTGCCATGTTCCATGCTAAATTATGTATTAACAGCAAAATCTGTGGTCGTGGCTAATTCATATCAAATGTGTGTATATGTGTTTGTCTGTGTGTGTGTGTATGTGTGAGTGTGTGTGTGTGAATACATACTGGTACAAGCTCAGAATTTTAAATAGATTTTTACGGTTTTTCAAGTCATTTATCTTTTTATTTGCATGGTCACATATCGCTCCTTTATTTTATTTGTAAAATAAAGTGTCCTATGGCACAATGGCCCACCTGTAGAAAAATATATCAGGATAAGAAATTCCCTTTTTGTCAGTTCTGATTTTCTCTATCACACCAACATACAAATCACTCTGTTAAGAAGAAGGCTGCTACTAATATATGCCAGGTATGTCTCACCTAATTGATAATAAAAACCAAACATGACTGTTTTTTTATCATCATCCTTTATCATTATTATACTATAAATTTTTAAATCACCTAAAGAACAGGCAGCACTCAGAAATGAACCAAGTTAATGGACTTCCTCATTCCAAAGAGGCACTTGGGGCTGAGTGTCTTTAAACTGCGCAAGGAGAGCTGGGTCCACTGTCACGTTCTCCTAACAACTGGATGACACCAAGTCTGCATCTGATGTCTAAGCCATGTGGAGTTAAGGACCTGATGTTATTTTTATATTATTACATACAATTACAGAAACTGTAGAAAGGAAAAAAAAATACACACTTCTGTACTCAAATGGAAATAAGTGCCTCATTAGTAATAAAAGCTCCAGGTTATGTTCCTGTGTAACCTTTTGTTCAAACATGATGCCTGAAATTTGCATAAGTAGTCAGCTGTGTATATCTCAAGGCTATTGAAAAGATGTGACTCACCAATCCAGGCAGCACCATAAACACTGTTTTTCTCCTTTTCTGGGCCCTTGTTTTCACAGAAACACAGCTGTACAGCTCAGCCAGAGAGGTGGGGAGGAAGAGGGAGAAAGCAATGCAGGCCCCTGATTCCTCTCGGGAGTCTCCCGGATTAATGGAACCCCACTTGGGGGGTGCTTTGAACGAGCAGATGCAAGGGCAGCTTTGTGCCGAGTTCCTAATTCCCACTCCAAGCAAGATCGGAGAGTTCCATGCAACTGAGAGGGTGAAATGTGCAGGCCAGCCTTGAAACCTGCTTGGACACTGTCCTTGGGTTCTCTGGTATGGCCTTGACAGTGATTGAACCTCCTTTCGGAAATGGTGGGATCCAGGGAAGGTGGGGAAGGTTCAAAGGCCTGCTTGGGCTTCGATGGGACATACATAATTTTCAGGGGAGTTGAATGTAAATTAATCAGAAACACATGGAATGCATTGTCCTTGGAGCCCACATGTGGAAGTAGACATTCAGGGGAAAGACAAGCGTGGGGAGGGGTGGGGTGTGGAGGAACAAGGGAAGAATATGTTCTATGGAACTAACAAAATGCAAAAGATTCCAGAACGAATCGTCTGGCTTTGCTAGTAGCCTGCAAAGCCTCTGGGGTGCCCATCCCTTCCAACATCTGATGTCAAATAAAAACCCTCTACCTGCAATTAAAGTGTGTGATCAGCAAATGCCCGGGGGAGGTTTGTGGAAGCAGCCCTGGAGATACACACTTTGCTTTGTGAATCCTGAACATTTTTTCCAAATGAGGGAAGACTGGATGTAAGTCATTTTCGGGCAGTCTAATGTCACAGTTTCTCATTGTAAATGGATGCAAAAGGGGTGGAGAGGGAAAATGTTCAGCGTATTGGATGGCCCAAGCACCTCTGCATGGATTTCCTTTTTCAAGCTGATGTGGAGAGCGGACACATTCCTGTCCTGTTTTGTCACTAATGAATCGAAACGTATGAACTTAGATGTCACATTCCCTCCTCTTTGGACTTCAGTCTCCTCGCTATAAAATGAGAGGTATGATGTCTTTTGTCTCTGCTGGCACTAAGTAGAGATAATCCACCTCAACTGACCTAGGCACAGGTGACACTGTTGCAAGGACTCCTGATGATTCTGAATTCCGAGGCCACCTGCCTGAGTGATGGCAGGTGGATGGCACCAGGTGGCAATCAGGAACCTTCATGGGAAACTTGAGATTATTGGGTGGAGAAACTCTGGCACAGTCAGACTGCATTGTGTTGAAGCTGGGACAAGTTAAACACCAGGAGGATAGTGTAAATCAACAAACAGTAGCTGCCCAGTCTTTAAAGGGATCAGTGACAGGGGATGAGGTGGTGTGACAAATAAGCAGTGCCCTGCCTCGGTCTTCTGCACATAGCACTGGAGCCCAGGCAAGAAAAGCAATGGCTTTTCAGAGGTAGAGAGGACAAAAGCTACCTTCTTCCAACAGAGCTCATTGCTCTCTTTTTATTGCTTACATCAAAACCATCGGCCATTGGAGAATTGCTGAAGAACCAGGTGCAGTTTTCCTAAGGTGACACATGTAATTTAGGAAAATCCCCCAAACCTCTCTATCGAAAACAAAAAATGAGCAGTTACTATACCACCCGGAATATGTGGCTTCAGAACAATGATTTAATCTAGGCTCAGAAGAATTATCAAGTTTTCATAAGGAAGAATTAATTGTATTTAACAAGGATATCTGAACTTAACTAGAGGCTATACTGGAAAAGAATTAACACCTCTCTACATATGCAGACAGGCATTGTTCCAGGACTGGGAAGCTATTTTTAAGTCAGGCTCTTGCCAGTCTCTGATTATATGATCTCAAAAATGTCACAGAAACATACTTTACCCAATTGCCTCAGTAACTTATAATAAAAGGTTACATTTGTGGATCACTTTATGCCACTTTATATTAACTTAATCCTCATGACAACCTTCAAAGTAGATATTATGATCTCTAGGTACTAGATAGGAAATAAAAGCTCAGAGGATCAAAGCAACTTGCCCAAAATCACACAGCTAGAAAGTGGCAGAGCTGGAATTTATATTCCAGTCCCTTCAACTTTAGAACCCATGTTACCAGTCATCATGCAAAGTTATTCTGCCCCTGCATCACCTCATGTATCAAATGGACACAGAGGTATCTGTGGCATGTACGAGGGTTAATGTACATATACCCAACCAGGTCCCACACTTGGTAGTGAAAAGCCTCTGCTCTAGTTTCTGGGTTCTAGCCCCTAACCTTCACCCTTGGTCCAGCACTGTGGCCTTGGGAAACGTCTGACTCTCTGGCTCTCACTGTTAAGTTGTAAAATGGAGAAAGCTTACCCATTCACTTGAACCTGGGGCTAGGAAAACTGAGTTCCTGACCTTCCCAACCCTAAGCCCCATCAGGGTGACAGAACAGGGACCTGTGCTCATCACTGCCACCATGCTTTTTACTCCCTGGGACATGCACATGCATCCACAGCCCTACTTTCATTCTGGGTCTCTAGCTGATTTTTCTCGAACTTTGTTTCTTATTTCCAGAAGAAGCATGGTCAGTGAGAGTGGCAGAAAAGCATTGAGATAACAAAAATAGTGGCTAACATTTAGTGGGCACAGAAAATGTACCAACGGATGTGCCAATTACATTGAAACAAACAAACCAACCAACAAAGCAAATCAAACCAGTGATGAACTTGGTCTTGTGATCCAGGTGCAAAGTGGGTCTGGCATCCCTTCCTCTCACATCCCTACCCCTTCAGGCCCTTGGACCCAAATTCTGACCTATGGTTACCCCACAGCACACACCCTAGCATTGGGTTTATGGGTATTGAAACTATATTATTATATTCCAAAATTGCATTGTTTCCCCCTCCTTTAAAATTCTCACTCTCCAAGCACAAGGATCTCAATAGGAAAATAACAGAATAAAATAATTCATACTAGATTGCTAATGGCTTACAATAGCTTAATGTGCTATCCATCCTAGAAACAGTCACTTAAAAAATAAGACATTTGGAGCCCTGGCTGGTAGCACGGTGGATAAGGTGCCGGCCTATGAACCCAAAGGTCGCAGGTTTGGTTCCCCAGCCAGGGCACATAACCAGGTTGCAAACCAGGTCTCCAGTCAGATCTGTGGCTGGAGGCAGGTGAAAGACAACCATACATTGATGTCTCTCTCCTTTCTGCCTCTCTCCCTTCCCCTCTTTCTAAAAATAATGGAATAAAATCTTAAAAAAAAAAAAAAAAAAAAAAAGGCATTTGCTAATTCCCAAGAATTAATGTATTAACGGTGGGCATTTAGACCATGGTGGCAAAAGAGTTTTAGACAAAGGTTTTCCAGGAGCATTGCAATTGATTTTGATCTCAGGATTGGTGCCAGATTATTCAGAGAATTGGCAATATTGAAGAAATGAGAAGACTCAGAAATTCCAGGCCTATTCTGAATGGTAAACATGCATGAATGACAGGGCAGGAGGTACTGGGGACAGATGGCCTGGCCTTGTACTGTGGAAGCTTCATAAAAAGATGGACAGAGTGTTGTATGCTCTTGGCCCAGCCAAGGCACTGAAACCCATTTCTGCTCTTTAGACCTTGGTGTCCCATCTCTGACATCAGTGAATTGGGCCAGGTGATCTTTACTGCCTCTTTAAAGTCAGGTGTTCTAGGCTGACGTGCACCGTGTCAACCTCCCTGTGCAAGTGTGATGAGCATCAGCTGAACATCCACAGACATTGGCTTTTAGGATGAACTTAAACTCACTTGGAGACGAACGATAAGAGTAGGGAGAAGAAGAAGAATCACTAAACTTGTTTGTCTGTTTGTTTACACAAAGCCTCTTCAGTTCCTTTGAACAGTCTTATAAGCACATGTTCCCTAAAATAAGGAAATTAAAACAGTAACTAGTGCCTCGTGTTGCTCTAGAAACAGGCATGTGTATTTTAGGGAATCAGCAAGGAAGCCAGAAGGATGAAGAGGAAGCATGGAACTGTCACTTGTTTATAGAAATTGTTTGGGACATACATATAAATCCCCTGTGCTCTATTTACCCCTTCATTCTCCCTAACTCCTGGCAACCACTAATCTTTTTTATTGTCTGCAAAGTTTTGCCTTTTCAGAATGTCATAAGGTTGGAAGCATACAGTAAGTAGCCTTTTCAGATTGACTTTTTTCTCTTAGTAACATGCATAAAGTTCTTCCATGTTTTTTTTCATAGCTTGATAGCTCATTTCTTCTTAGCTTTGAAAAATGTTTAAATGTCTGAATGCACCACAAATTGGTAATTCATTCATTTACTGAAGAACATGTAAGGTGCTTCCAAGTTGATGATTTATGAAAATCCAGGGACCGTACTTCTTTCTCCCTGTAGCCCTAGTATCTAGCACATTCTGAAGCACAAAATACAGCTCATGAATGAATTAATAAACCAGTAAATATAGGCCACACTTGCTTCTGCCTTATTCCTACCTTCAAGATATGTACTATTTTTAGGCCAGTGAAAATACATACTATTTCTTGGTGATTTCTTTCTCTACTCTTGTCCCTCAAGTTTGCCTCAGGGTAGACTTTCAACAATTTTCAAATGCATTAACAATCTGAGTGTAATTGGGTGGGTTTGGACATGTGTGTGAGGAAAGATGGGGCATTCAACATTGACTTAATGCAAAACCCTTTGGAATGGTCCAGTGTGGGGAAGGCTTACTATGTTCGAGTCACTTATTAAAAAGGTACTGAGAAAGAATATTTTTATGTCCCCATGTAGGACAACTTTTCTTTTACCTGTCTTTCTGATCATTGAACTTGTGCGGACTAAGTGAAATTTTGGTCAGGGACTCTATTTCAAGTCATAAACAGTAAAGGGCCACTGTCAATAAGTGTACTGGGGTGAATAAGGGTCTCTTCTCCTAGAATGCTATGTGTTTTTTTTGGTCACTCTTATCAGGTGTCAACTCAGACATCACTTCATCAGAGGGTCTTCCCTGACCATCTACATAACAAGATGATACTACTGCCAAAACCAGGACACTCTCTCCTTTTACCCTGCTTCATTTTTCTCCATTAGAATTTTCACACTGTGATATTTAGTATATTGTATTTGATTTACTAATTTGTTGATTGTGTTTTCCTTACCAGAGCGTAAGTTCCAGAAGGGTTTCTCTCACCCCTGTGTCCCTAGAGCCTAAAACTGTGCCTGCCCAGTAAATACTTAATAGTTTGTTGGGTGAATGAAGAGATAAATAAATGAAGAAGTAATTGAATGAAAGGATGAATAAATGATACAACAGGGAAGAGAAGTTTGAAAGAGTGTTTGTTCTTACTTTTCTCATCTTTAATGGCCACTATGACTGAACAAACTAATAAAATGGAAAAGAAAACAGAGCTCCAAAGAACTGTGTGTAGGGACAGCTGTCCTACTCCATTGAGCAAGTCTGTGATAAAATACTATAGACTGAGTGGCTTATAAACAAAAGAAACTTTCTTTCTCACAGTTCTGGAGTCTGGTGTCCCAGATCAAACACAACATTGCTGTCTGGTAAGAATTCTCTTCCTAGTCCAAGGATAATTGTCTTCTCACTATGCCCTTACTTGCATCCATGATGTGTATAGAGTAGCAGGTTTGCATAGGAATCTCAGAGCACATCATCAGTCACCTCTAATCTGAGCCATTCCAGTGGCCAGAGCAACTGATTTATTTTATTTTAGCCCTTGGCCAAAACCATGAGCAGTGTTATCCTCAAAAAGTTCCACATATTTCACCTTATTATGTCTTCCACTTCAAGTGGGAACTGTTATTGCAAGAGGTGCCTAGTCCAGGAGAAAGGGCATTTGGGTAGGTGCAGTGTCCAGAAAATGGGCTTGAGACCCTAACAATGGCAGTGTGTATAGCAATAACCTTAGCCACGGTGGTTCTGCCAATATGGACTTTCAAAGTCTTAGAATGGTTGATACCCTTAAATCTAGCAAATTCACTCCTAGAAATTTGTCCTATGGAAATAATGAGGGTGCTATACTCCCTAGAGTTCTTCGCATTAATTTATGGCAAGGATGTATCTCACAGGAAAAAACGTGAGACAATCCGCTAAAAGGGATTGGATAAATTAATTATGGCTCAGTTATTTTGATGGATTACTAAATTGCCATTAAGTGAAAAAGACAGGTTACAAACCAGTATGCCAAGAGTGATCCCAGGCTTGTAATAAGAAATAGTAGATAAATGCTTAAACAGGCACAATATTAACACTTTCCTCTGAGTGGTGAAACTATGTAGAGCTTTTAATTTCCTCCATGAGCATTTCCATATTGCCAAAACATTTTTACTGCAAATATATATTAAACTATAATCCAAAAGAAAACAAATGCTGCTGTAAATGAAAAGGACAAAGCTTGGGAGTTTCAGTTCTGACGGTCAGTTCTAGATGCGTAATCTTAGACAAGCCACTTGATACTTGTCCCACATCAGGTACCTGTTCTGTAAAATGGGAACAAAAACATGGGCCCATCTGTCATCATAGGGTGTTGCTAGTCTTAAACAGGAAAGTAAAGGTAAGGGGTTTGGTGAACATGATAGTGGATAGTGTGCCTGTGTGTGTTTTTGTGTGAGCACACACATGTAATATATTGCTATATAATGTCTCTTCTCAATGATAAGCTGTAAATTGTTTTGTGTCTCAGACGAAAACAAAATCTCTTCTCTAAATGAGGTGGGCTTTCACTCTTTTAACCATAAATTTGATACAAGCATTTTATCTTCTACTGAGAAACTCATATTAAAAAAGAAAGTCCGTTTTCTTTGTCTTCAATAGAATATTCAACCAATAAGATGAATGTCAACTTTTAAAATGCTGCAAGCTTTCTTTTTTGGAGTTACACATGTTTGGTGGGTAATTTGGATACAGTTTTAGAGCATAAGAGAGCATAAATTACAACCAAAATGGGACCATTGGAAGACAATGAGGAAAACTGCTATTATAAAAAAGCTGAGAGGGAAAGGCATTTGGGAAATGGAAATTAGGGCAGGTTTTGAAATATTTTCAAACCTGTTTACTACCATCTGTTAGGAGCCTGTGTTCCTAGAGATTTATTGTTTCCTATCATGAAATCCTCTGGTTATGGAAAACAAATTTGGTAAAAAATTATTAAACTTCTTTTTAAATGGCAAAGAAATAAGGCAGGGACATGGACTAGCAGGTTTGAAATCAGAATTGTGGGCACAGCTATTAAGGAATTAGAATGGTCCCTGTCCCATATTTTAAAAAATGTAGGGCTTTTAGAAGCTCATTTTTGTATTAAGTCCTACTCTACCTCTGTGTATTAAAGCCAACTCTACTCTGCTAGAAGGGGTACCAAGCAGATTATACAGCTGGTTAGGAAGATCAAACAATGGGAGATGAGTTCTATGGAGTCATTTGCATAAGGCATCCTGCAAGGTCATTTGATTGCTGGATAGTTCATGAGATTCCTACAAATGAAGCCAGTTTATCATTTAGATCCATTTCTTGGATTGTGAGGTTTTTTTTTTTTTTTTTTTTTTTAAAGTCTACAATTGTGTTGTGAAAAATGGAAATCAAATAGTAAAGGAGGAGTGTTGATCAGCAAAACAATGTTTTGCTTGGATCTTAGAGATTAATTAGTGAATTAAAAAAATAGTTTGTATTAACTAAATGCCTCCTTATCTCCATGTTTTATTTTTAACAATGGTTGTGTGTATGTCTGTGTGTTGGGGTAAAGAAGACAGTGGAAGGCATTGAACAGTGGTTTGGAGGAAAGGGAGAAAACTTCAAAATGAAAAACTGCTTTTTAGAAGCATGTACAAGTAAGATGAATTTTGGTGTAGATATTGATACAGCTATATATACTGATATATTTAAAATACAGGTGAATATTTAGAATACATTTTCCTTTTAAGTAGATGCAATCATACATTTTCAAAGCATTCAAATTGTACATACTGACTATCTTTAGGAGAGAGGAAGAGAGAGAAAGAGAGAGAGACATTGATTAGTTATCTTCTGTATGTGCCCATTGGGGATTGAAACCACAAGTTAGGTATGTGCCCTAATGTTGAAGTCATATATTTTTCTTTTCTTTTTTTGGTGTATGGGACAATACTCTAACCAACTGACCACCTGTCCAGTGCTTATTTAGCATTTTTAAAAGTATATTTAATTGATTATATGATTACAGTTGTCTCAATTTTTCCAGTTGTCCCCCTCTGCCCAATACCACCCTTCCCTGCAGCAATCCCCCTCAGCTTAGTTCATGTCTGTAGGTTGTGCATATAAGTTTTTTGGATTCTCCATTTCCTTTACTATGCTTAATCTCCTCCTGTCTATTTTGTACCTACCAGTTATGCTTAATCCTTGCACTATTTTCACATTTCTCCCCTTCCCCCTCCCATGTAATCTTTGTATCTATGGTTCTATTCCTCTTCTAGTTGTTTGCTTAGTTTGTTTTGTTGTTTTTTAGATTCGTTTGTTGATGTGAGTTTGTTGTCATTTTACTGTTCCTGTTTTGATCTTCTTTTTCTTAAATATACCCTTTAATATTTCGTATAATAAGAGCTTAATGATGATGAACTCCCTTAGCTTTATCTTGTCTGGAAAGCACTTATCTCCCTTTCATTCTGAATGATAGCTTTGTTGGATAGAATAATCTTGATTATAGGTTCTCGCTTTTCATCACTTTGAATACTTCTTGCCAGTCCCTTCTTACCAGTCCCTTCTTGTCTGCAAAGTTACTTTTGAGAAATCAGCTGATAGCCTTATAGAAACTCCTTTGTAGGTAGCCCTCTTCTTTTCTCTTGCTGATTTTAAGATTTGCTCTGTCTTTAAACTTTAGCATTTTAATTATGAAGTGTCTTGGTATGGTTCTCTTTGGGTCCAATTTGTTTGGGACTCTGTTTCCTGGACTTGTATGTACATTTTCTTCACCAAATTAGGGAAGTTTTTCTTCATTATTGTTTTCACATAACTTTTCCATTTCTTGCTCTTCCTCTTCTCCTTCTGGCAGCCCATGATTTGGATGTTGGTATGTTTAAGTTGTCCTGGAGGTTCCTAAGCCTCTTCTTGATTTTGTTTTTCCAATTCTTGTTTCTTCATTCTTTACTGGTTGACTATTTTTTCCTTATGTTCCAATGTATTGATTTGAACCCTGGGTTCTTTCCCTTCATTATTGGTTTCATGTGATTTTTCTTCATGTCACTTTGTGTAGCTTTCATTTATTCCTGCATGCATTTGCCATACTCAATCATTTCTGTGAGCATCATTATCACCAGTGTTTTGAACTCTGTGTCTGTTAAGTTGGCTACCTCTTTGTTGCTTAGTTCTCACTCTAGAGCCTTGAACTGCTCCCTCTTTTGAGTCATACTTCCCCGTCTCCTCAGCTTGACAGCCTTCCTGTGTTTGCCTCTGTCATAGGTTTTTTTTTTGTTTGTTTGTTTTTTACCTAATTACAGAATAGGTTGAGCTGTCACACCTGTTATGTTGTAAGGGGCAGAGCAAACTTGTCAGTGTAGAACAATCCATTTTACCACTTTGTGATGCTGCATGTCGGGGAGGGGTCAGAGAGGGAGCAATGCTCCTAGCTCAGCACTTGTGTGCCTCTTCTAGTCACTTCACCTACTTCCCATATGTGACTAGCTCCCCTTAACTGTTGTCCTGGTGATGGTTCCCAGAGTGGGTGGGTAGGCCTACGTTCTAGGACTATGATTGTGGGGTACCTCTAAACAGACTCTCCTGAGAGAGGGAAGTTTCTTCTACTGCCCCAACCCCCATTGGTTTTCACAGCCAGAAGCAATGAGGCTTTATTTCCACAGCTCTGGACCTGTGAGCTGGGTAGCCTGGCCTAGGGCTAGAATTTTCTAGCTCCCCAGGTGTCCCTCCTGACTTGTGTAATGTGTGACTGCTCATTCCCCTGGACTGCCATAGCCGCTGCCTTATCACCATCATCACTACCTCACCTGCGCCACAGTGTGTCCTCTCAACCCTGCCTCCCTGGCTCCCTGGCTCCACTCCTCTGACCTGTCTGAATGAGTATTACTTCTTTAAATCTTTGTTTGTTGGACTTCCAAAAAGTTCAAGTTTCTGGTAGATCTGGTTATTTTTTAAAGTATTCATTTTTTGAGGTAGTTGAGACAAAGCATATCTATCTACAACTCCATCTTGCCTGAAAGCTCTCAGCATTTTTTATTGACTTTAAAAAGGAAAAGAGAAGCCAGATACAAAGAAATATAGCCATGTTAAAGAATTTTAAAATCAAAACGAGTCCAATGTACAAGTGCCTCGGTAGTTTTACTGATAGTAAAATTCCTGGGGAGATTCTGAATTCAGAGGTTAGCAGAGTTTGCATTTGTAGATTTTCCAGTTAATGACATTTCGGCAGCACTTAAAGATTATAGGGTTTTTTCAGTTGTGAATGTGACCAACCATAATAAGAAACTACAACTATTGTATCACCAGAGTTGGGAATCATACAGTGATCCAGAGAATGAGGTATGGTGGATGCCAGTTTCTTAAAAACCATAAATCTTGGAGAATTCCTAGAATGTATTCAGTTTCTGATAAAAGAATTAGTGTGTATTTTCCAAATCTGTCTTCTGCTCTCCTGAACATTTTTGTTGTTGTTGTTGTTAGAAAGATAATATCAATGGAGAAAAAATCCCACACTTGTTTGGCTGTGTTCGCAAACATTTCTGCAAATGAAACATAATTTTCCAATTATAATAATCAGATAAATGTGTTTTGTTTGGTTCAGAAAGATTTAAGAATTTTTTACCTAATTACAGAATTTTCAACATAAATCTGAAACATGTGAGTATATATTCAAGTATGACATCCTTTAGAGTATAAAAAAGGATATCCTGACAGATGTTCACACGGATCAGATATAGAAGAAATACCAGGTGTGATTTAAGTGATGGCAGCAGCAAGAATTTGACTTTATTGTCAAAGAAGGGAAGAGAGAACTTAACTTCTGCATTTTCTCTTCCAGATCATTGCATTTGTCAAAAGCACTTTCCTCCAAGGATGTATTTTTCCTGCCAAAGCTGACCTTCTGAGTAGTTGGAATAGATTGGTTTCATGATTCAATGTGCTTTTCTGGAGGGCTGGGGAGCCTTAGTGCCAATAAAACAAACCAACAAACTCCACTAACTCTACAGCTAATGTCTAAAAATCCTCTCATCCTTTTTTAAAGGGCTTTGGTTCTTGTTATATATAAACATTCCTCAAAAAGTGATTCTTTAACATCTCTGACTTTTTAAACTTAGACTAAGGAAATATAGTGATGAAATCATTGTTATATGAAAGAATATATAGCTCTAGGAATCTTTTTTGTGGCTCTGTAGGTCATAGCAAAAAAACTAAGAACATCTAAATGCTTGACCACCAAGTATCAGTTAAATGAATCAGACTAATTCTATGTACGTAACATGATATGTAGCTGCTGAAAATAAGAAAGCACCCCCTCCCTTTTAAAGGATTTTATTTCACCATTTTTAGAAAGAGGGGAAGGGAGAGAGGCAGAGAGGCAGAGAGACATCAATGTATGGTTGCTTTTCACCTGCCTCCAGCCACAGACCTGACTGGAGACCTGGTTTGCAACCTTGTTATATGCCCTGGCTGGGGAATCGAACCTGAGACCTCTGGGTTCGCAGGCTGGCGCCTTATCCAATGTACTACCAGCCAGGGCAGAAAGCCTTTTTATATGCCAAGGAAAAACGCATACTGTGCAAAGTGAGCAAGACAAGTTATAAAAACTGTTAAATAAGATTTTATTTTATTACTATTGCAAATAAGCATAAAAGATATACTTACAGGTTAATAGTGGTTATCTCTAGGTGAGGGAGCTATGAATACTTTCAGTGGCCTTATTTTTATAGATTTACAGGGCAGGGGAAAAGTAAGTTCACACTTGTGAGTACACAAAACAGAGTTTATTCTCATATTATTTATTTATTCTATAACTATTTCTATCTTTGTTTTTATTGAATTTATTGGGGTGACATTAGTTAATAAAATTATATGGTTTCAGGTGTATAACTCTATAACGTGTTATCTGTCTATTGCATTGTGTGTTCACTATCTCAAGTCAAGTCTTCTTCCATCACCATTTATCTCACCTCTACCCTCTCCTACCTCCCCTTTGTTCCCTCTAGTACAAGGCTTTTTATCGTTTTGAGTCTAACATTTAAGTATTTTTAAAATTTAATTTTATTGTTGTTTTATAATATCCATCCCCTTTTTCCTTCCATCTGCCCCCTTCCCCACCCACCCACTTCCCCCAAAGTCAATCCCACTCGTTGTCCATGTCCATGGTTCTTCCATAATAGTTCCTTGACTAAATTGCTCCTCTTCTTTGCCTCCTCCTCCCCCTCCCACCTCCCCTCTGCCCACTGGAGATCTATTCATTGTATTCACGTATCTGGTTCTGTTTTGCTTATTTGTTTGTTTTGTTCATTATTGTCCTGAAATAGGTGAGATCATATGGTATTGTCTTTCACTGACTGGCTTATTTCACTAAGCATAATACTTTCCAGTTCCATCCATGTTGTTGCAAAGGGTAGGAGTTCCTTCTTTCTTTCTGCTGTGTAGTATTCCATTGTGTAAAAAGTTTTTTTTTTTTTAAATTTTCACCTGCTTTTTATTTTAAAAGAAAAACTAAAGTTTTTTTTACAATTTATTCATTAAACTTTATATCATGCTTTGTAAATTTCTGAATCACAAAATTACTCCTATTATAGATAAATGCTCATAATTCTCCAACCTTAACTGAATATCATCCTCAAGTAATCAGAGGGAAACAAATTACAGGCTGACAACAATAAAAGCATTTTTTTAAGTATTTTTTAAATTTAATTTTATTGTTGTTGTATTACATCCATCCCCTTTTTGCTCCCCTCTGTCCCCCCTCCCCACCCACCCATTTCCCCCAAAGTCAATCCCACCTGTTATCCATGTCCATGGTTCCTTTATATTAGGTTTTTGTCTAAACTGCTACCCTTCTTTGCCTCTTCATCCCCCCTTCCCACCAATCCCCTTCCCCCTGACCACTGAAGGCCTATTCACTGTATTCATATATTTGGTTCTGTTTTGCTTGTTAGTTTTGTTCATTATTGTCCTGTAATGGGTGAGATCATATGGTATTTGTCCTTCACTGACTGGCTTATTTCACTAAGCATAATACTCTCCAGTTCCATCCATGTTGTTGCAAAGGGTAGGAGTTCCTTCTTTCTTTCTGCTATATAGTATTCCATTGTGTAAATGTACCAAAGTTTTTTGATCCAATCATCCACTGCTGGATGTTTCCAGCACTTGGCTATTGTAAGTAGTGCTGCAATAAATGTAGGGGTACATAGGTTCTTATGAATTGGTTTTTCAGGGTTCTTTGGATATAGTCCCAGTAGTGGAATTGCTGGATCAAAGGGCAGTTCTATTTTTAGTTTTTTAAGGAAACTCCATACTGTTTTCCATAGTGGTTGCACCAGCCTGCACTCCCACCAACAGTGCACCAGGGGTCCCTTTTCCCCACATCCTCGCCAACACTTGTTGTTTGTTGATTTGTTGATGATTGCCATTCTGACAGGTGTGAGGTGGTGTCTTATTGTGGTTTTAATTTGCATCTCTCTGATGGTTAATGATGTTGAGCATTCTTTTATACGCCTTTGGGCCCTTTGTATGTCTCCCTCAGTGGGTTGGCTGTTTAAGTTCTTTGCCCATTTTTTAATTGGGCTCTCTGTCTCCCTGGTGTTGAGTTGCATTAGTTCTTTACATATTTTGGGTATCAAACCTTTGTCTGAGGTATCATTGGCAAATATGTCTTTCCATACAGTTGGTTCCCTTTTAATTTTGCTGGAGTTTTCTTTAGCTGAAGAGAAACTTTTCAATTTGATATAGTCCCATTTATTTGTTCTTTTATTTCCTTTGCCTTTGGTGAAGCATCAGTAAACATATTTCTGCATAGGATATCTAAAATTTTACTGCCTATATTTTTCTCCAGGACTTTTATGATGGCACTGCTTATGTTTAAGTCCTTTATCCATCTTGAGTTTATTCTGGTATACGGTGTAAATTGGTGGTCTAGTTTTATGTTTTTGTGTGTTGCTATCCAGTTCTCCCAACACCACTTGTTGAAGATACTGTTTAAATCTTTAATCTATTTTGAGTTTACTCTTGTGTATGGTGTAAGAAGGTGGGCTAGCTTCTTTCTTTCTTTTCTTACTTTTTTTTTTTAAGTATCTATTCAATTTTTCCAATGCCATTTATTGAATAGACTTTTTTTTTTTTTTTTTTTTTTTTTTTTTTTTTTTTTTTTTTTTTTTTTTTTTTTTTTTTTTTTTTTTTTTTTTTTTTTTTTTTTTTTTTTTTTTTTTTTTTTTTTTTTTTTTTTTTTTTTTTAACCCCATTGTATATTCTTGCCTCTTTGGTCAAACATTAATTGACCATAAAGGCTTAGGTTTATTTCGTGGTTTGCTATTCTCTTTCATTAATCTTTATGTCAGTTTTTTATGCTAGTGCCATGCTATTTTGATTACTATGGCCTTGTGGTATAGTTTGATGTGAGGTAGCATGATTTTTCCAACTTGGTTCTTTGTCAAGATTGCTGTGGCTATTTGGGGCCTTTTGTGTTTCCATATGAATTTTTGGAATAATTTTCTAGTTCTGTGAAATATACCACTGGTACCTTGGTAGGAATTGTGTTGAATCTATAGATTATTTTGGGGAGTATGGATATTTTACTAAATATCCATTAAATATTAAACTTTTCTACCCATGAACACAGTGTATATTTTTACTTGTTTGTATTTACTTAAATTTCTTTCTTCAATATCTTATAATTTTTGAGTATAGGTCCTTTACATCTTTGATTAAACTTATTCCTAGGTATTTTTAATGCAATTTTAAATAAGATTGTTTTCTTAGTTTTCCTTTCTGATAGTTTATTATCGGTGTATAGAAAGCAATTGATTTTGGGATATTTATTTGTATTATCCTGCTACTTTACTAAATTCATTTATCAGTTCTAGTAGTATTTTGGTGGAATCTCTATCTGTATATAGTATCATATCATTTGCAAATAATGACAGTTATACTTCTTCATTTCCTATTTGGTTGCCTTTTATTTCTTAATCAATGTGTGATTTCTATGGCTAGAACTTCCAATACTATGTTGAATAAGAGTGGTGAAAGCAGACAACCCTGTCTTGTTCCCAGTCTTAAGGGAGCCAGTTTTAGTTGTTTTCCATTGAGTGTGATGCTGGCTGTGGATTTTTCTTTTCTTTTCTTTTCTTTTTTAGATATTTTATTTATTTTTATTTTTAGAGAGAGAGGAAAGGAGGGAGAAACAGAGGGAGAAAAACAGCAATGTGTGGTTGCCTAACACATACCCACAACTGGGGACCTGGTCTATACCCAGGCATGTGCCTTGACTGGAAATTGAACCAGCAACCCTTTAGCTTGCAGGCTAGCACTCAATCCACTGAGGCACACCAGCCAGGACTAGGATTTTTCATATATGGCCTTTATTACATTGAGGTATGTTCCCTCTATCCCTGCTTTGCTGAGTTTTTATCATAAATGGGTGCTAGATTTTATCAAATGCTTTTTCTGCTTCTATTGATATGATCATGTAATTTTTTAATCCTTCATTTTGTTTATGTGGTGTATCACATTGATTTATTTTATATTGTACCAACCTTGCATCCCAAAATAAATCTTGCTTGATTACGCTGTATGATTTTTATGATTTTTATTGCTGGATCTGGTTTGCTAATGTTTTGTTGAGGATTTTAGCATCTGTGTTCATCAGAGATATTGGCCTATATTTATCAATTATTGTACTATTTTCTAATGCAAACAACTATATAAACCTACTTTTACCTCATTCTATAGATCCTAAATTTTCTACAAATTAAATCACACCATATACTGGTTTACTCCTCTACCCTGAAGTAGAACCTGTCTCTGAAACCTTTTATAACCCAAAATGGCATAGAGCAAAGAAACAATGATCATTAATTTATATGGAAATTTTTTGAGCATTTTCAGACCCCCAAAATTACCTACCAAAGAATACCAAGTACACTTAATTATGTCCATTTTTAGGTTAAGTAAAACACCCTTAGGGTTCTCTTATGCTTTTCTGATGCTTTAGGACACATCTTGCTCAAGGCTGTACAGAAGGAGTCTAGATGAAGCACAGATGCTCACAGACATAGCTTAACACTGTGGGGCTGGATCCTCAGAGGCTGAGTGTGATTCCCAGGGAAGGAGCTTGGTGAGGCCACTCTCAGTGCATAAGGTGAGTGCTGCCTCTATTATAGCTCCCCGTTAAACCAATGCTGAGAGCTGAGTCTGCTCTTTGCCTTTTTAAAAATAAAAGTGCATATTCTCTTTTGATTTCTTTCAGTTAGCAAAACATGTATTAATGTAGGTCTTTCATAAAAGCAAAGTGATGGAATGAAGACTTTCAAAAACCAAGGTATACCTGTATCTACCTATGGTGAGCACTCAATAATGAATAGCTTTTGTTATTATTGTTATTAGAGCAATAATAATTAAATTGTTTCTAAATAAATGTCTGTTGATTTTTATTACATTTATTTTTATGAAATAAAAATTAGTTTAAAAATTCCATTTGTATTTTAGAGATAAGTTTTGTATGTGTATGTGCGTGGCAAAGACATTCTGGAGTCTGGGTAAAACAGGGAAAATTCCTGACCCTACAGGGGGAGTAAGTGGGTGGGATCTGCCAATCAGACAGCCACTGGATGCAGTGACAGTAGGCCTTAGTTGCTTACTTGTGGATTGCTTGGGGCCACATCTCTTTCACATCTATAAGTGGTGGTAAAATAATATACTTGCTCAGAACAGGAATTCTGTGTCTGTGGTTACTTTCTCCATAGTATTTAAGTTCAGAACTAAGCTTGGAGAGTTCTCTCATAGCAGGGCTATTCACAATAGCCAAGTACTGGAAACTGAAGGGCCTAAGTGCCCTTCAGTGGATGAATGGATAAAAAAACTGTGGGACATTCACACAATTGAATACTATGCAACAGAAAGAAAGAAGGAAATCCTACCATTTGCAATAGCATGGATGAAACTGGAGAGTATCATGCTTAGTGAAATAAGCCAGGTAGCAAAAGACAAATACCATATGATCTCACTTAATACAGGAAACTAATGAACAAAACAAACAGGCAAACAGAATGAAACCAGGGACATGGAAAAAAGGAGCAAGATGGTGGTGACCAGAGAGGAGGGAGAGAAGAAGATGGGAAAAGGAGAGGAAGGTTTAGTTGAGGAGCTAGTGTGAAAGACCCATGAACATGGACAACAAACAAGGTGGGGATTCACTGTGAGGGAGGGGTTAGGGAGGGTGAGGCAGGGGAGAGCAACGGGGAAGAAATGAAACAATTGTAATACAATAATAATAAATTAACAACAATAATAATAAAAGAACCCTTGAAAATACATGAAAAGTGATTCTTAACTCTACTTACTTCTTTTAGGTACTTATCACTCTCTGCACCTTAACTATATATTTGTACCTCCATCATATGATTAAAGATTTTTAAATTGCTTTTTTTAATTGAAGAAAAATATGTAGAATAATTATATGCATGCTGGCTTTAAACACACCCTTTTGGTACTTACAAAAAGCATATCTGATTTACAAGTCAAAGCAGCCTAAACTTTATTTTTGTTATTTTTCACCTAATTTTCTCTCTTTATTTTGTGAAATATAGTTAATTTAATTTAACAGAAATTAATAAGATTTAGAACTAAACTGATAAAATTTATACTTAAAGTTATCAACCTTCTTAAAAAAACTTTTTATTTCAAAATAATCTCAAAAATTTTAAACAAAATTAAAGTTTTTATTTCAGAATTCAAAAAATAGTATTCCTTTAAGCTATTATAGAACTTCTGCCTGGCTGGTATGACTTAGTGGATTGGAGCCAGCCTGCAAACCCAAAGGTCACTGGTCGGATTCCCAGGTAGGGCACAACTAGATTGCAAGCAAGGTCTTCAGCCAGGTCCATAGCTGAAGGCAGGTGAAAGGCAACCATACATTGATGCTTCTTTCCCTTTCTTCCTCCCTCCCTTCCTTTCTCTCTGAAAATAATGAATAAAATATTTTAAAAAAAAAGAACTGGTTACCAGTCCAAAAATCAGTTAATTATAGGTTATAATGGGCTTTGGTGTTTCTCAGCTGAGAAAGAACAGAATTTTTGTATTTTGTGAATATGTTTTTTAAATCTACTTTTGCTTTGATAAAAAATATTATTGAAATGCATTGTAGAAAGTTTGAAAGTTAATTTTCAAAGAAAAGAGAAACAAAAATGTTTAGCAAATTTTGGAACATTGTGAAAAAGTATTAGAGAAAGAAAATTAAAACTTTAAGAAAAGTTTAATCATGTTGAATAGTTTTCATGCAATCGCTTCAGACAGAAACTCATTTTGCTTTATTTGAAGCATGCAACTCTGTATGAAAATTATCTTGCTCATAAAATGTTTGTGTTTATTATGTTTAGAGATTGAAAGAAAACCTTTAGGAAAATATTTTATTAATTTGGAGAGAAGAGAACATCCTGTAGGGAAAACATGATTTAATGAATTTACCATGCTCCCACCACCCCTGCCACTCCCAATGCTACTTTTGTAAAAGCCCTGTTTGGGTGCTATAAGACTGGTGGTACAGACTAGGCATTTACTGTGATGGCATCATGCCAGAGAATGCTCAGATGTTGAGAATGCTCAACATCTGCCCATTTTGTTTACGGATAAAGAAGCTGTATGTGAGTGAGGAATGGGAATTATTTTAGGAAACCAATCACATGTTTTAAAGATGTATGCAAGCCCTGGCTGGTGGCACAGTGGATAAGGCGCCTGAAAACTCAAAGGTCACTGGCTCGATTCCTCAGTCAGAGCACATAACCAGGTTGCAAGCCAGGTCTCCAGCTAGGTCTGTAGCTGGAGGCAGGTGAAAGGCAAGCATACATTGATATTTCTCTCCCTTTCTTCCTCCCTCCCTGCCCTTCTCTCTAAGAATAAGGAATAAAATCTTATAAAAATAAAATAAAATAAAGATGTATGCAATTTCTTTGATATTCTTCTCATGGAGAGGTGGGAGATGAATTGCCCCCTCTCTGCCCAGTGAACCTGGACTAGCCTCATCACCCATTTGTAGCCCCTAGAATGTGGCAGAAGTTACCTTGTGTGACTTCCAAGGCAAGATCAGAAGAGATTATGCAGTTTCACTTTGTTGGCCAGAATCTGTGCTTTTAGGGACTTGAGCCACCATATGACAATCCCAGGTACCCTAAGACCACCATGCTGTGTGGAAGTCTAAGTCATACGGACATAGTCCTGCCAATGGTCCCACCTAAGCCCAGTTTTGAAGTCATCCCAGCTCAGGTGAACAGACAAGGCAGTGCAGATCCCCTCAAACTTCCCCAGAGGATTCTAGCCCTAGCTGACTGAGTGGCCCCAGCATTGGAGTCTTCCCAGCTGAGGCCTCAGTTTGCAAGAAGCAGGATGAGTCTCTCCCTGTGCCACCATTTTTTAAATTCCTGTCCAACAAAATCCATGAGCATAATAAAATTGATTTTTAAAAAATCTCTGGTCTTTTTTTAAAATCCTCACTTGAACACATATTTATCAATTTTAGAGACAAGGAAGAGAGAGGGAGACCAATGTGAGAGAAGAAAAACATTGATTGATTCCTAACCAGGGATTGTATCCATAACCAAAGTATGTGCCCTGATTAGGAATTGAATGCTCAAACCTTTTGGTGTACAGGATGATGCTCAAACCAACTGAGCAACCCAGCCAGGGCAATTATTATTGTTATTATTAATGCAGCAATAGATGACTGGTACATTTGGACTTATAAGGGATTAGAATAAATATCTGAGGAAATGATATGTTATAAATGCATTTTTCTAAACTCCATTTTATTTCTAACATAGGCGCACTTAGATTACACATTTTCTCTGTTTTAATAGAACAGTTATTAAGTGCCTTTAGCTTTCATTATAACAAAATTATGGGGTGTCTTTATCTCAAGTCTTTACTTAGAATACTTCAAACTAGACAAACTAATTTCTTCTATAGACATCCCTGTAAGGAAATGACATCTTTTCTATTGGATTCTAGCCCTAGTCTTGGCCATTTCTAGTTTCATTTGATTAATAACTGTTCATCTGAGCACTCCAACCTGACATAGTAACCACATTTGCTGAACACACTGTCCACCAAACCCATCACCCAAGCAGTTTCGCTTGTTCGGCTATGTGGGGTCATCTGGGAACTGCAGACAGGCACATGATCCAATGCTTGTGAGTTTTGTTTCATAGCAATTTTTTTTTTTACAAATTTTGATACAAGTAAGTCAAATTTTTATCACAGAAAAATAGAAAACAAATGTGAAAAAACAACCGTTTAGGCTTATGCAGCTTTAATCCTGATAGTTCTCTTCTGTGGCAACAACAGTCCAAAGAAATAGGATGACTCATCTGCTTTTTACCTAATTGTCTCTGGAAAGAAAATGTCACTCTGATTATATGGACACTTGGAGCCTCTCATTTGACTCTTGCAATCATTTGTTATTTAAAATTTTTTAAAGATTCTATTTGTCTTTATAAACACAGAGCCCAAATCATCAAGCTACCTGCTTTTGAGAAGCTTTTGCATCATCACTATATAGTATTTATAAATACAAATTTAATTTTAAATAGATTAAATGTTTATAATTTTCCAAAATCTTTAGAAAATATGTATTAGTCCTGTGTTTTGATTACTTTGTGATGCCAACAATAAATTATGAAATATTTCATATATTTTGTACATGCATGAGTCTGTTAGTGACAAATTTTGGTACCTAGCCTGCTCTATAAACATGATAATAGTAAGTCTGGAAGTCAGAGCAGAAGTTCTACCAGAATAAGCTCAAATACAGGAAGTGGGAGGGGGTCACAACTCATCCCAAAACAGCAATTTCTTTCTTTCTTTTTCTTTTTAAGTAATGGACTTCTTATTTTCGTTTTCATTTATTTATTTATTTTTAAGATTTTCTTCATTATTTTTAGAGAGAAGGGCAGGGAGGGAGGAAGAAAGGAAGAAAAGTATCAACGTATGGTTGCCTTTCACCTGCCTCCAGCTACAGACCTGGTGAGACCTGCCTTACATCCTGGTTCTGTGTCCTGTCTGGGAATTGAACCAGCACAAAACAACAATTTCTGTAACAGTCATTTTCCCACCATTATGGGTTGAATAGTTTCCCCAATTTTATACTTTTAAGTTCTCACACCCAGTACTTTAGAATACCACTTTAAGAAGTAGGGCCATTACAGATATATTAGTTAAGATGATGAGGTCATAATGGAGTAGATTGGGTCCAACATAACAGTATCCTTACAAAAAGGGGAAATTTAGACACCCACACATGAGAATAACATGTGGAAATGAAGTCAAAGATCAGACTGATGCTACCACAAGCGAGGGGATGCCCAAGATTGCCAGCAAACTACCCAGAAGCTAAGGGAGAGGTGTGGTAGGTTCTCCTCCAGTTGTCAGGAGCAATTACTGCTGACACCTCACTTTGACTTCTAGCTTCCAGAATTATGACATGGTAAATGTCTGTTGTTTAAGCCATTCCATTTGTGGTACTTTTTAATAGCAGCCCTAGGAAACTAATATGCCCACAATTGGCTGGATTTTGATTTAACATGGCAGCTTTTAATGCTCTTTATTTTTTCAACTTGGTAGTTTACAGGAAGGTAGATAATTACACTTCAGATTTACAATCTGTCTAGACTGATTTTGAATCCACTCAGTAGCTCTCTTGACTCGGTTTACATGTATATGTACTTAAGGTTTTTTCGAACATTTTCAAAAGTCCACCAAAGGAACTCAGTCATGTTGGTGCTGATTATGGCAACTCCTCTTTAAAGAAAATTCCACTGACCCTTGCCTGTTGCCTGTTGTCCTATAGCATCTGCCTGGGTTGCATGTTCTTGCACCTCCCTTTGGTTGCTGTGGCAATGCAATGTGGTTTTCATTCTCTGCCATTTCACATGTGATCCTCTCAGAGATCACATAAGTCTGACCAGGTTTGAAAGCATTTGAAGTGAAGCTTGGACACTTTTGAGACCAGGTGCTCACTAAAGGAAGTTGAGCCTTTTAGTGGTGCCACCACCAGGACACTTGAAAAACTTCACAACACATTAGGTTGTTATGGGTGGTCCCCCACTTTCTTGTGTCCCATCCTGCCAAACATCATCTCTGGTTCTCCAAAGCCCTCTCTGTGTCACATTACCATACTGAAGTCCATGTTAATTCAGAAAGCCTTCATCTCTCCCTGGGTGGTAGGGAAGCCTAGAGACTATTTGATTAAAGAATTCACATTAATGCAGGATGCCAGGAGGGCCCAGGCTCCAAGCAGTAGGAAAGAAGAGATTCTTTAGCTCAAACAATCCGCAATGGAAAGAAAGAATGAGGGAGATTCTCCCCAGCTACAGAACCTCCTTTGAGAGTAAAGAGCCAATGAAGATTTTCACATTTTATTTCTGGACCGTTGCTAACCTCTCACTTGGATACTGAATGGGTAAGATGAGGTGTCGTAGAAATAAATGATGGAGAAGTAGGTTTTCATTTTCAGGCTTGACAGAGGAAGTAGCACATTTAAAAACCTAGTGCTCTTAATCATATTGCTCGGAAATGTTGAGACAGACAGATAGGTAAGCAGGGAGATAGATGGATGGGTATGTATAAAGAAAGAGAGCAAGACAGATTGACAGAAAGAAAGATGGACTGAAAGGAGGATTATAGAGAGGGACAAAGAGACAAGGCCAGATAAATAGAGAGGTTACCTAATTATGGGCTATTTTTATTCTCCCGTCTTCTTCTGCCCTTTTTAACCAGCTACCAGGGTTGTATTATTATGTCTCACACAGCAAGTACTTAAATGATCTCCATATTCATTCTGTGACATTCTTTCAAGAGAGTTTATTTAAGCAGTATTTGTCTATGTCAAATGCTATGAAGCACTGCAGATAGTAAGATGCATAAGTTATAAAGATCCAAAAGAGATGCCTCATCTTCCTGAATGAACAGTCTGTGGACATGCAGATAATTTTTGTGTGAGCAATGGGAGATGGAACCTGGAGAGGAAAACTGAGATGTTCTGGGCTGTGCATGGGGCTTTTGGCCACCAGTGTAATGACTGAGCACCCTTGCTGGCTAGCTGTCAGCATTTTAAGATGAGTTTTTTTAAAGTCTCATTAAAAGAGAGGGTGTCTATAAAGTGTTGTAGTGGGGGAGAATCTTCAAGTATTCCCTTTAATTTACAAAGGGTGTCAGAGGAGAAAATCATGAAAGAAATGTTATTGGAACCCATCAAGTTCAAGATAAGTAGTGGTTTCATCAAATCAAAGACTATTGTCTCCTTTGAATTTTTGTTTCACTATCATTTTTTGCCTGATTATCTTTAATGACAATAGAATTTCCTATGGGGTGACTTGAATGTAGGATAACTTGTTTCTGCTTTGGTTTGTACAATAACTCTTCAGCTCTTTCTATATAAAGGGAAGAAATATGGAGAAAGCTCAAAGCAATGCCCTTGTCACACCTCTTCTAGCAGTCAGTAATGGCCACTAGTGATTTTAATTTTTGTTATTGTTGTTTATCTAAATCTCATGTGCCAGTTCTGGTTGATTACTAATGGTTTTTTATAATGCTATGTGAAGAAGAATCCTGAATCATGTAGTAAGTACTCAATAAATATTTGATGAGTGTTTAATATAGAGGTATAGGAAGAGAGAGTGGTATCACATGTGCCCTAGTATTGCCTGGTTGCGGTAAAATGATCCCAAGGAAGATGTGCTAAAGGAACAGAAGTTAGGAATGATGGCTAATGTCTAGTATGTTGTATTGTATCACCCTGTTACTGAAGAGGAATGATGTGATTCATTTTAGGTAAGCCAAACACAGGATTGGCTTGATATGTTGGGGACAAACCTTGCTCCTTTTTAGACTTGAAACAAAGTTGGGTGTTAAAGCTGATGTGTTTATTCTTCTAACACATGAAATCTCTTCAGATCTCAGACTTCAGGACTGAAGAGTAGTCTGTTGAAGGATGCTATGTTAATTTGGAGATGTACATTCAAGCTTTCAAAATAATGCCTGTCCTTCGACTCCATTCCACAAATCTAGTTCAAGCTATTTAACCAAAAGGAATATGTTAGGATGTGTGCAAAGACTTAGCTACAGTGATGTTCTACAGAAGAATTTCTTAGTTGCAAAGAATAGAAATCCATTAACATTAATTCAGATTTAAAATGTGGTTAGCAGAAAGCAAGGTTTCTCACTTGAGCAGTATTGACATTATGAGCTGGCTAATCTTTTCTTGCAGAGGCTGCCCTGTACATTGTAGGATGTTTATTAGCATTCTTGGCCTCTACCCACTAGATTATAGTAGCAGCCCCTCACTAGTTGTGACAACCAAAAAAATATCTTCAGACATTGCTAAGTGTCCTCTAGGACACAAAAATTACCTGGTTCTGTGTCCTGTCTGGGAATCAAACCAGCACAAAACAACAATTTCTGTAACAGTCATTTTCCCACCATTATGGGCCGAATAGTTTCTCTAATTTTATACTTTGAAGTTCTCACACCCAGTACTTCAGAATACCACTTTAATCAGAAGTAGGGCCACTGGTATAGGATATAAAGATAGCTCATGAGAATCAAGAAAAACCTGGGTAACCAGGACTCAGGGGTATAAGAGCTTGGGCATCTTTGGGGCAACCAACTCTCTTTATTCCCATCCCTCTTTCTCCTGACCTCCTATTTGTACTATAGATTTATTTCATCCTCTCTTTGAGCCTCTTCTCCTTCATAACCACATGTCTGTAGGACAATAATGGACATCCCACACCTAACTTTGTGTAACCTTTCACCTCAATTATCCACCATTGATTGGTAACTTCTTGCTGTTTCTTAGTTTGTTAAGAAAGAAAAGAAGTAGTTGATTAGTTCAGATTATTGTGAGAAGTCAGGCCAAAGATGCCTTAGGCCACTGGCTGCTGAAGTTTGGTCAGGTGTCCACCTCTGACCCACTCAGTTATGACTGGAAAAATATGGAGATCCTCAAAATTCCAATGGTAATGTTACTTGTTACAACATGTTTTTCCTGATTCTTTGCATGCTTGGCAATTTTTGACATTATACTTTACACAGATTACAGATATCTTTATATTCCTATTACTATCTTGAGTTTTGTTTGGGGTTGCAGTCAAGTTAATTGAAAACAAGTTGATCCTTTATTCCTAGGCTAAGTGCTACTGTAGTCCCACCTAGCAATTAGCCTTATTCTAGGGCTAATTATTCTCCACTGCTGAGACAAGACCCAGTGCCCCATGAGTTATGAGTTTTTTCAGCTTGACATTCCTGGCTTTGTGTGAGCTCTAGAGACTGTTTCCTCTAATGCTTTCATGTGGTTCTTTCTCTGGACTTGGGTGGTTTCCTGCTATGCAGGTTCTGTTTAACATTCTGCTGAATACTTGAGGAGGGGTCTGCACAGCTCCAGAGTCATCTCTGTACAGCTCCCTCCCTTCCAGTTCTCTGCACGGACATCAACTCTTCTCAACTCAGGGAGTCTGTCAGGATCTGCCCAGATTCTTTAACTGTCCTTGTACTGAAGACATAAAATACTCTTAAGTTTTCCTTCTCTGCCTGATGTCTAATGTCTTAAAAATCATTGTTTCATATAATTTTTGTTTGTTAATTGCTTTAGATAGGAAGGTAACTCTGGTCCATTATTTCACCTTGTCTAAAAGCAAAATCCCACACCCTGTTTTTCATAATGAAAAACTGGAAACCAATGGATTATTCTATCAAAGAAGATTGTGTGTATATAGAATACTATTAAAGTGAAATTTCATTCAGTCATTATCAAAGACCTTATCAGTGAATATTTATTGATATATGAATGCCATAATCTTCCATTCAGTGAAAAAGTAAGAGACAGTGTATGTCTAGTTTGATTTTATGACTCTGGGTATGGGGCCCCAGAAGTGCTGGACTGGACATCATAATCTGGGCTTTGATTTGGAACAGTTTGTCTAACCTTTTGTGTCTTTGTTTCCTCTTTCTATAAAGCTAACTATTTCCAATGTCAATGGCCAAGACTGCCCAAAGCAATTATCACAAAATACACACATATTCAGTGTATGGGGATGTCCAAAATTATGCTTTTCCCTAGGGAAAGTGATTGAAATATAAGAAGTTGTGTCACTTAATAAGGAGATAAGCTTGATTTCCTAGAAACAAATGGGAATATTAAAACAGGCAAGCTGATTGTGTTGTGTGAAACACTTGTGTTTACACATTGGCATGTGCAAAAACAGTTTAAAAAAGAGAGTGATTGGTAATGGGGGAAAGGGGATTGCATTCTCATGAAACAGGAAAGACTTGAACAAAGCATGAGATATGTTTTTAAATCTTTAATTATTTGAAAATATAATCACGTATCAGAAAATTTTAGTTCAGAAAAAATCACTTTAGCAGTCACTTTCTACAGTAATTGCAATATTGCAGTTTTATTCATAACAGGGAAAAGAAAAGCAGGCTAAATGTCCATCCACAGGAAAAGGAATAAACAAATTAATACTTTATTCACATTAACTCCTTAGCACTGAAAAGGGAGGAGCTGCTGGTATTTGCAATGACAGGCATTAATCTCAAATACAAGATGCTGAATGAAAGAAACCAGACACAAAAGTGTGCATTTGTGTGAAGTTCAAGAGCAAGAAAAACGGATATAGGAGGAATCAAATTAATAGTTGCTGCTGACCAAGGAGGGCCATTGACTAGAGAGGGACATAGAGGAACTTTCTAGGGTTGCTGTTTTATATCTTGATTAAAGCATTGGGCATATAAGTGGATACATTTGTCCAAACTCATGCAACTATGAGCTAGGCATTTATAAGCTGGGCATTTATAGTATGTAATTAGCCCATAAACATTTTTTGTAGTCTACTTCTTTAAACCTGTATTATCCAGTTTTTCTAGTTTTCACTTCAGTAGATACATATAATTATATGTATAAAATTATGTATTAATTAATTTTTTTCTGACTACATTTGAATGCTGATAATTCTAGCCTGTAGTGTAGTGTATTGTGGACCTATGAGAGCCAGAGACAGGTGCAAGCTTGGATCTCGTTGTCAGGTTCTCTGAACCAATATGAGCCCTTTATGGTTCACCCAGTACTTTTGCACAAGGATGGTAGTAGAGTTACAGGTAGAGAGGAATATTCAAGTTTGCATAATTGTATAGGGCTCCTGAATAAACAGTATGAGATGAGGCAAGAGAAATTGGGTCAATAATCCCATAGGTTTATTTATTTTTTCAGTAAGTAGAGGCCATTCTTGCTAAGAATGACTCCAGCTCTATTGCTTTTTATCCAGGAATAAAGCGCACTAACTATACTTATGACCAAACAAAGTCAGTCTGTGGAACATGATGACTATTGGCTTACATTTACTTACTTGGCACTCTGAGCCAAGTGCTTACATACCATATATTAATCACTGAATCCTTACCACAACTTTACAAAGCAGGCAATAATACTGTTTTTTTTTGTTTTGTTTTGTTTTTTTCCAGAACACAGAAAGGTTAACTTACCTTACTGTGTCACACAGATAGAGGAGAAGCCAAATCAAGACATTAATTAGAATGAGGACTAGGAAATGAGAAAGGAGTGTGGAGGGGAGTGGGCAGATGGATAAGAAAAGAATTAAAGACTCTATGGGGGTGGAGAAGTAATTCAAAAGAGACATTGGGTATTATTCACTAAACCCTAATTTACAGGTAATGAAACTGAGACCTAGCAAGGTTATGTGACTTCCCAAAGTCACTCATTTAATTAGGGGAAGGCTGGGACAAGAAGCCACATTTTAAAAATCCCAGCTCAGGGCTTTTCTAGTACATCCAAAAAGAAAAAAAATTAATTGAATTTTTTCACATCATGTCCAATTTTTAAATTTATCCCTGAGGGGATTGTTGGTTAGATTTTCATAGTATTATAAAATTCAAATATTGGAAATGACCTGGAGTGGTCCTACAGCCTTAGGCCCCACATTTAAGCAGTATCACACTTCAACCATCCATCCAGATGAGAATCTTTCCAGTTTTTAAAACCTTCCAGATGTGTCTCAACTGGATTTCTTCATTTATTTATCAGAGCAAAAGAGCAGAATTTGGGAAATAGCCTGATATGCATAAGCCATTAATGACATCCCAGGAGACAGCCAAGACCAAAATCTGAATGTCTAAAGCATTTTAATTCAGGATGCAGTGCACCGAAGCCCTGGGGATTGTCTTTATCAGAGTCGACTCTATGAATATGAATTATTTGTCATGCTGGCCTTTTCTTCCTGAGAAGAAAATTTTACATGAGATTTAACGTGAAAACAAGTAGCAGAATTTAGAGAAATATAAAAGGACACTGGAATAACAGTAAGAACAAATATTTCCAAGATAAATGCCAGTGAGCATTTCTTAGCTTCCCCTTTCCTTTCCTTGCCATCCTCACCAAAAAATGACCAGTCCACCACCTGATGTCCTTTGAAAGCCCCTCCAAATTAAGTCCCCAATGAATGATTACTCTTGAGCCTTCAATGGGTTTCTTTCCTCAGCTGTGTTTGCAGTAATGAAAAGATGGGACATCCGAGGGACTAGTGAGTGAAGGAGCAGTTGTTAATGCATGGTTCAGTAATCACAACTTGGATCCCTCCCCACCCTTTCAGAAAGCACTGAACATTTATAGCAGAGTTAACACATCATGAGAAAAACCACCTTACCACTTATGCAGGGACTCAGATAATGATTAAAAAGACTTGCCAAATAAAAGCGAAGTGTTATGACACTAGATGGAGTGATATATTGCTGCTGGAATGTAGCCCCTATAGGCCACAACAGTTTATAGCCAGATAATCTGTCTGCTTTGAAGAGAAATGTGCTGGCCACTTGAATATGCTTCTTCAAGGGATTGTCTTCTTCTACGTGGGAAGGGTGTTCAAGACTAGAAATTATACACATAGAATTCTGAGAGAGGAATCTTGCCTGACTATAAGATCAGGAAAATTACTTCTAGCAATAAAACAGGGATAGATTACCCTCATATGCTCTTTGAATCAATCTCCAAGTGCCTGTTCCCAAGCTCAGGTGGCTTGTCTATAGTACAGAGAAGGAACTTTTCCGTGAAGCCAGCACACTAGGTAATTTCCAGGGAGATGAGCTGGCTTCATCCGCCAATTACCCTTGTGTGGTTAGAACGGACAGGAAATGGTCAAAAGAACATTCAAGGGCAGGCAGTGTGTGGTTCTCACAAGGGAGAATGCCAGTCTCTTCTTAGCCTGCCCTCTGCCTTCAGATGTCCCAACATTAACATGTTCCTTCAACTTTATTGCTGCAGTTGTGGGAATAAACTTAGGCTCACTTTTCAGACAGAGACTATAGAAGACCTCTAATATTTGCTTCATTTCTGATATTCTGTCTCCTAAGGCTGAGTTCCAAGAGAAATTTGTATTTATTAAAAACCTACTATGGGGCTTCTGCTTCTGAGTCAGATGGAGACATTTAGGGAAGACCACCTTCTCCTGAGAACAACTAAGTAAACCAGATACAATCCCAACGTCACCTGTTTTAAAGGCACCGACAAGTTGCTTAAGCAATGGCAAGCAGAGTGGTTAAGATTTGGGAGAGGAAGACTACAGCAGCTTTTTATTCTGGGGCCCTGTATGTTCTGGGTGAGGGTAAGGGACTCAGAGTCTGAGCTCTTCCTGGGAAGAGTTGCAGAACTAACAGAACCCGCAACACAGGACTGGTTTCTCCAGAGAACATTCTGAAATTGTCCCTGGGAAGAAATGGAAAAGCTAAGCTGCAAACATCTGAAAAGCTGAGTCAAGTTTTCTGCAGTCTGGAGATGCTATGGAGACAAAATTGGAGTTCAGTACTCACCAGAGGCAGGGTCTCTGGCATGCCAGGCTCTCGGTGGAATCCTGGAGTGCTATGTCTTAGGAAGAGGAACAGACCAGAGGAGACTTACCCAAGTGAAAACTAAAGATGAAATAAATAGCTTTCTCCTTAGAAAGGTGGAAAGAAGTAAGGATGCTTGCTCTTATCACCTCTGTCCAACATTGTCCTAGAAGTCCAAACCAATTGCAACAATGCAAGGAAACAAATGGAAAGCAAAATAATAGGAAAGGAAGGGATAAAACAGTTATTATACATAGATGAATTGATTCTGTTTGGAGGAAATCTACAAAGAAAATAAATTTAATAAACCTATTGAATATGGTCTCTGGATTTAAGGTCAATATAGAAACTCAACTCTTATTTTTTTTATTTTTATTTTATTTTTATTTTTTTTTTAGAGATTTTATTTATTATTTTTAGAGAGGGAGAGAGGCAGAGAGGGAGAGAGTTGTCAATGTATGGTTGCCTTTCACCTGCCTCCAGCCACAGACCTGGCTGGAGACCTGGTTATGTGCCCTGGCTGGGAATCGAATCAGGGACCTTTGGATTTACAGGCCAGTGCCTTATCCACTGTGCCACCAGCCAGGGCTTTGACTCTTATTTTTATAGACCTGCAGCAAAGAGACAATGAAATCTTAGTTATATCGTTTGTAATAGCATCTAGAAACATTAACTACTTAGAAGAAAATTTTTAAAATTTAATGTTATTTTTTATTACTCTTTATTACCCTTATACCTTCTTCTACCTCCACCTGCCCTCCTTCCCCCACCCCCACAATCACCACACTTGTGCATGAGTCCTTTTTCTTTTTTGCTCAATCCCTCTCCTTCTACCCTGGAGCTATCAGATTGCTATCTATGAGTCTGTCTGTATTTTGTGAGAACCACACTGCCTGCCCTTGAATGCTGTCTGTTCAAGCCACACAGGGGTAATTGGCAGATGAAGCCAGCTCATCTCCCTGGAAATTACCTAGTGTGCTGGCTTCATGGAAAGGTTCCCTGCCTGTATTGAGCATCTAGTCAGTTTGTTCATTAGATTTCACGTATGAGTTAAATTATATGGCATTTGTTTTCTTTGACTGGCTTATTTCACATAACATAATATTCTCCAGGTCTATCCATACTATCACAAAAGGTGAAATTTCTTCTTTTTTTAAAATAACCAAGTAGTATTCTGTCATGTAAATGTACTGTAATTGTTTTATTCACTTATCTACTGATGGACACTTGGGTTGCTTCCAATCTTGGCTATTGTAAATAATGCTGCAATGAATATAGAAGTGCTTATATTCTTTTGATTTAGTGTTTTGGGTTTAATGGGATAAATTCACAGAAATGGAATTGCTGGTTCTGATATATCTTCTCAGGCAAGGGAATCAAATGAAAAAATAAACAAATGGGACTGCATCAAACTAAAAAGATTTTGCATAGCAAAGGAAAACATCAACAAAATTTTAAAAACCACTGAATGGGAGAATATATTTGCTGATCCATCTGATAAGGGGTTAATATCTAAAATTTATAAAGAACCAATAAAGCTCAACACCAAAAAAAACTAAACACATGAACAATCCAATTAAAAAGATGAGCAAGGGACCTGAAGAGATACTTCTTCAAAGATGACATATAGATGGCCAATAGACATATGAAAAGATGCTCAATGTTACTAATCATCAAAGAAATGCAAATTAAAACCACAATGAGATATCACCTAACATCTGTCAGAATGGCTTTCATCAATAAATCAACAAACAAGTGATGGTGAGGCCTTTCGCACTGTTGATGGGAATGTAGATTGGTTCAGCCAATGTAAAGCAATGTGGAGTTATTTCAAAAAATTAAATAAGGAATAATGTTTTGTTTTGTTTTTATGAACATTTTCTTTTTTTTTTAATTTTATTGTTGTTGTATTACATCCATCCCCTTTTTGCTCCCCTCTGTCCCCCTCCCCACCCACCCATTCCCCCCAAAATCAATCCCACCTGTTGTCCATGTCCATGGTTCCTTTATACTAGGTTCTTGTCTAAGCTGCTCTCCTTCTTTGCCTCTGCCTCCCCCCTCCCCCCAAGGAATAATGTTTTTAATATGTGAGATTTATATACGGAAACTACAGAACATTTTTGAGAGAACTAAGACAACCTAAATAAGTGGAAGGACATATGACATTCATAAATTGGAAAACTCACATTGTAAAAAATGAAACTCCCCCTAAATTCATCTATATCGTTCATGCAATGCCAGATTACATTTATGTGTATTAGCTGATTATAAAATATATGTGAAAATGCCAAGGTCCAACAATAGCCAAAGAAACCTTGGAAAGAAGCGTGGAGGTCAGGGGATATTTTATGGAGAGATTATTGAACTAAACCTTTGTGGGAGGGGCTGATATTGGAATTAACCATATGTATTTTGTTGGGATAACCTTAAAGCCTGATGCCTAGCAAATAATAAATATTTGTTAAACATACATCTGAATGAATGAATGGATGGATAGATAGAGGGATGTTTGGATGCTTGACATAAGAGCCTTGCACATTAAGGCCTGACTGGTGTGGCTCAGCAGATTAGGCATCAACCAGTAGACTAAAAGTTTGCCAGTTCAGCCCTGGCTGGTGGTTCAGTGGATTGGCACCAGCCTGCGAACCCAAAGGTAACTGGTTCAATTCCCAGCCAGGGCACATAACCAGGTCTCCAGCCAGGTCCATAGCTGGAGGCAGGTGAAAGGCAACCATACATTGATAATGTTTCTCTCCCTTTCTTCCTACCTCCCTGCCCTTCTCTCTAAAAATAATCAATAAAATCTTAAAAAAAGAAAAAGTTTGCCAGTTCAATTCTTGGTTGGGACATATGCCTGGATTGCAGACCAGGTTCCCCATTGGGGTCATGTGGGAAGCAATGCTGTTTCTCTTCCATATCCATGTTTCCCCCCCTTCCCCTCTTTCTAAAAATAAATAAATAAAACCTTTAAGGAAAAAAGAACCTTGCAGTTTAAAAAAAACGTAGAAGCAAAGGCAAAGAAACATGAACATACATTACAGTGAGTAGTCAAGCATGTCTTGAGCTTGTGTGTAACATCAGGAATGGAGGCTTGGAATTTAAAATAGGACAGTACTGTGCCTTAATGCTAGGCTTATGGGGTTTAAGCTTTATTCTTTAGGCATCTGACACTTTTGAAGAAGGTAAAAACATTGATGGGTTGGAAGAGGAATTGGGCCAGTGATAAGCTATTGGATATAATAATGTAGATTCCACAAATCTTAGAGAAAGTAGAGAATATCTAGTCTGAGCATTTGCAAATATATCTATATTGACCAATAACGCCAAAGACAGAATCAGAGGTGTGCAAAACACTCTTTTCAAAATAAAGCTATGATAATGTAAGCTCATATTACATGCTATCAGAATCTTAAATCAGGTTAAATTCTTTGGAAAATTCCTTTAAGGCTTATAAATGATAGTATCCCACCCAAAGTGGAGGAGTTGAATGTTTAATCAATAGAGTTATACAGATTGAATAATTTAGGTACAAAGAGGATGAGAATAGAAGTGTGGCAAAGGAGGCTTGATTATCTGCTGTAGCAGGCTAGGTTGATTAAATCAACTAAATCATTGTCTATTCTCCCTTCATTTCCAAATACAAAGAAACAGTCCTAGGTGCTTTCCACTTTAAGAAATCTGTTACCTCCCAAGGTGACCATTGAAACCAGGATGGGCTGATGAGTACAGTTTATTCATTGACCATCATGGGAATTGCTTTATTAATGCAAGAAATTAATCACCCCTCTAGCTTCAACTACAATTTTCATGCTATATCTTCTGAGTTTTTACACCCAGCTCAACTCCTCCCCTTGAGCTCTGAAATTCCTAGCTTACTGTTACATTTCTCTACCTAGGTGTTGTCAGGTCCAAGGAATTTCTATGTCTATGCATGGCTGGACCTTCCCTCTGGGTCAGCCAGGGAGATAGCCTTGGCATTAATTTTATTCCAGAGACCCGAACACTGAGCCCAAGGGTAAGCAACTGAGCAGACAGGTGTTGCCTTTGGGTATACTGCCTTTGTTCTAATGTGTATGTATAGAACCTCCTTTGATCCAATGTGTATATAAGATGTCCTTACTGTAAACCAGGTGCACGCCAACACTGTGTGGGAGAGCTGAGAAACCATGCATATTCTAGCTGACACTCTCAGCTCTCTGCCGTGTGGTTGTTAGCCTGCCACTTGCAATAAAACATGCAAACTCTCCTGAAGGTGCCACTTAAGTCCTTCTATGCCACCAGACTTGAGGCCTCCCCACTCTCAGAACTTGCTGGTCCAGAATCTCTAGGACCTGACCATCTACCATCAACCTTAAACTCAACTGGTCCAAAATTGAACACCACTCCCAATTTCTTGCTTTCTCATAATGGGACTAACATTCTTCCAGTCCCCCAGACTGAAAAGCCAGTGTCATCTTTGATTAATTCACCATTCTTACTCCTATATTCAGTGAACTACCATGCTCTATAAGAAGAGGGTACATTCATCCTTTCTTTTCAGAGGCTACCGTCAGTATATCAATTTGGGTGGTAACTTCTTAGCTGGGCAAAAAAGTGAAGGAAGGGGAGTGAATCGTATGGACATAGGTAGTTATATTTTTTATTTCTCAGTGTAATAATTAAAATTGCATGGATAAATTTGCCCAAACCATGCCTTTGTTGTATTTTCCTTTCTACCTACTTACACATTTTATTTAAGTTATGCTAAATTATGCCTTCCATCTGAACCACTTCAATCATATCCCAATTCTTTCTGAGTTTAGTAGGTAATGCTCTTACCTACTGATGCCAAATTCATCTGCTTTCATGCAGAGCTCTGATGCCTCAAACATTGCTCAGAAATAGAGACTCATCCTAGTCAACAGGCTCTACAGATGATCCCTACCTACTTTTGTAAATTATAAAAGGCTATACAGATATGTGTCACTGTTACCATTATCATTATCACAGTCCTCCTTCACCTTGGGTCAGGTAGTCCAGGCAAAACTTAGGACTGTTTTCTAAATTTTTCCTTACCTCTAATGCCCACTGACTGCTAGTTCTACGTCAGTAGCTCAGGAACCTGTTGTTCCCCTATAAACTAATGTTTCCTGATACTTTTTCTGCATTTTTTATCATCACCCTTTCAACCAAAAAGTAATAGTTTCAGATTCCTTTTCCCCTACAAACACAACTCTGATTATGTCACTGCTTTGCTCAAAAACAATGGATTCTACATTTCCTAATTAGGTACAAATTTTCTTTCTCTTTCTTCCTTTCACTAATTTTATGTTTTCTGCACCCCAACCAAAATTCCAGAATGTACTCCTCACTTTCTGTTCCCACACCTCTGTAATTCCCCACTCACCATCCTTCACAGAAATTTAAAACCCTATCTTATTAGAGCCCATCTCCCCAACCATAGCACCCCATTAGAAACTCTGATAGCACCTTCTTCATGTTTGCTTGTTCAGGCATTTATTCACTGAGCACCTCAATTCCTGTCTATGAGTTTATTTTCAGAGAGAAAGATTAAAAAGTACTTTGACCTACAACATTTACAACATTTCTGAGTGGTCCAATCAACTAAGTGACCTTATTATCCCCTTAGATCATTGAAGAAACAGACAAAGAGAATTAAGTGACTAGGTGGAATTCAAACCCAGCTCTCTAAAAGTCAATTACTTTTTTTCTGTTATAAATTATTTTTGTTTTTACTTGTGAGTTTTCCAAGTTATTCCCTTTAGGTATCAATTCATTGAGGGCAGGTGAAATATTAAATATTAGAACACCTACACAGTATATTTACTAAGCAAATGCTTATTGCATTGAATTGAGTTATAATAATTTGTTTTCAATTCTGAAGACTATCCAGTTTTGATAATGTCTTTTTAAGCTAGTCATGATGTCTTTTCTTCAATCTTCTATTGTTTGTATACTTGCCTGAAATGTTTCTACTGAATATTCTTACCTCCTGGTGTGGATTGTCCAAATGTCTTTCTCTGTTTGGTAGTTTGCTTGCCATCTCTGACTAGAGTTACTCTTTGAGATTTTTTCCCCTTTAAACAGACTGTTTTTGTGCTTAATTACTTTACACACTTTGTCACCCATCAATGTTACATCCTTATGGAAACACTCACCAAGCAAATTCTAAAATAATATATGGTATAAATAAGAGCAGGAATATCACTGTCACACTTCTAGGATTAGAGATAGAATTGTTTGTAAAACCAGAAGACTGTTTCTTTGGGGACAAATTTATAATATAAGAGATTCTAGATGGGCTCAAAAAAGCACATATTTGGGATACACATCTATTAATATAAATATTTGTTAATTTATCCCATGATTCCTAATTGATCCAGGCTGCAATGGACTCAGATTTCTAGTCTCCATAAAATGTGTACTAGTTCAGATCTACTTAGTTTCATTAGTATTATTGGAGATCATAACATTTTAAAATCCTCTTGAATTGGCCTTACTTCAAGGGCAAGAGAGAGAGGTCACTTGGCTAGAGAGTGCCCGAGTCTGGAGATAGCAGGGCCTTGTGGAAAATATGCCTGAATTCCAGCCTTGTGTCTTACTCTACACCAGCTTTTTTGAAGTTCGTTTTAAAAATGTGATTTGTGTTAACAAGTCATCAGCCAACACAATTTCAAACAAACTAAACATACTTCCTAAAGAAGATGAAAATTGTGATATCGTGAGAATATGTTGTATAGTGAACAGATGTGGCGAGAAAACTTTGATGGCTGTGTGTTTGGGTGGGAGGAGCGGTCCAATGTCAACAGGAGGAGCTTCTGAGAAAAAAGGCTAAAGAGATATGCGACTTGAAAGGGAGAACTATTTGTTCTGTGCTTCTATATTATAATCCCAAACAGAAATATTCCTACTGAAATGAATGGGAAACGTGACCAATTAGAGAGTGTGGAATTTAGCCTTTGATTTATTTTTCCCTTTGATATATAATCATCATTGCCCATAGCAGGTATGAATTTTATTAACTTAATTTGCCATTAGTCCAAGAAGTCATACATTTCCTCAAAATAAACTCATTTTAAAAACTGAAAGAACATTTCTAGCATTTCAAGCCTTAAAAATGCAAATGTGTCATAGTTTGGCTGCATTCAGCAAATTCCTAGAATCAATCAGCCAAGAACAAAGTAATTCTATTGCTGAAGAGGGAATGGAAAACGTGCAAATGAAATGAAAATAAAAAGTAAAATATAAAAGAAAGCTTATAACATCTACAGAAGAATCTTACTTGCATGATTATGATATTTTGATAAGTTCATTTAAGTAAAAGACAAATGATATTCATGTGTAATATAACACCATTGTTCCTTGATATGACATAAGACATTTAAACTACTGTAGAGATGAACTCAGTTTATTAGATAATTCATATTTTGGGTCTGGTTAAGTCATTATAACAATAATTTTCATGCCATAACATGTCCCATTTTACAAAATGCTTTTACAGACCTTGTCTCATTTTATACGTGTACACACACCCCCCTAAGATGTAAGTGGCATAGGTACAATTATTCTCCTTTGACATAAAAGAAAATGAAGGTCCCTAATTGAATCATCAGTAAGGTGCACCTGGAGAACTTAGGGCTACTCTTGGCACCACACTTGCCCCACCAACCTGTAGGAGAAGAGAAAGCATAGTCTGTGTAGGATTCAGCTGCTTCTCTGGCTCCATGGCCTTAGCTTCAGTCATTGCACATAGTGGTTAAGAATTTAGGCCCTGAAGCTAGAATAGCTTGGACTTGTGCAAATGGCTTAACTTCTCTGAGCCTCCCTTTTTCACCTGGGAAACAGGGGTCATTGGATGTCAGGTGTAATGATGCATCTAAAGCATGGAGCAGAGAGCTAAACACCCAATAACTATTAGCTAGTAGGAGTGCTTCATGCTTTGGAAATGTCATATTATTAATGTCATATTATCTTTGATGGGAAATTCAGTGTTCTTGGGTGTACAGTGGAACTTTTTATAATATGAATCTGCCTGTGTATGTGCAGAACACCATGGGTTGATGGGGCTTGCAGGTTCCCACAAGGGCTGCATTAGAGTGGGAAATTCCAAGGGCAGCCTGGTGCCTGTAGTCTGCATCATTTATTCTTTGAGAAAACTGCAGGTGACTTCGAGGAGTTAGAGAAGATAAGCAAATTGCAGAATAAAATACAAAACTGAGCACTAAAACCAACAGCAGGGAGTGTCAAGGGCCCATGCAGAAGTTGCTGAATCATGGCAGACCCTCTGAAGGAGAGAACCTGAGAAGCTGAAGAAGAGCTTCCAAGATGCACCTTTATGGTGTGACCATGTTTCCAGCAGGTGTCACAGGAGATTCAGACTTCAGTGAATTCTGACATCCCTTGCAGAGGATGATAGGATTCCCCGTATTGACAAAATGCTTGGCCCTTCCACTCTCCCACACCCTGCCACCATAGATAGATATAATCAGTAATGTTGTTTATGCCAAATTTCCCAAATTTTATAGGTAGCGTAATCTTCCGATAGCATATATATATATATATATATATATATATATATATAGTCTTATGATTACCATTTTAAAAGCCCTTTCATGCAAACAAACAGGATTGCATTTAAAGGGTGATTAAAATGGAATGGGATATGTGGTACTTGTCTAAATGTAATCTAACTATGCTATTCACTTACAGAGGAGTCTAATTACTAGCACTATAATTACACTACTTAAGAAAATTGTTTTAGTGATGGTTTTATTAAACTAACTTGAGACAATTTTTTGTGCCAACATGAGCAGAACAAATAGAATTTAATTTCAAAACAGGGGCAAAGAAGGATTACCCTGGAGAAGAAAACCTCATGAGCTGGACTTTGGGTTTTAAAATTGGTGCAGAGCAGAGTACAGCTGGAAAAGGAACAGGCTCACATTTGCAACAGGAGAGATTTAGGTAGCCATTAAGCAAACTTCCTGACTCAGATTTTCAAGAAAGACTTTGCAAGGGCTCTACCTCTCAGCTTTAGGTGGATATATGATGATTATTTTTTGCTTATTCTATGTGAAACCTAAGTCAAGTGTGGTCTCTGAACCAGCAGCATCAGCATAACCTGGGAGCTGCTTAGAAATTCACATCTCAGGCTTAATCAGAATTTGCATTTTAAACGAGTTCTTCAGGTGACCATATGCCCATGACAATTTGAGAAGCACTGGTATAAATGACCAGCTTGCGGCTGCAAACTGCAATTTTAATTTTTGTCTGTTTTTAAATGCAACATATGCTCAGTAAAGAAAAAAAAAACATGTGTGCATAATACTATAAGGTAAGAATGTAATCTTACCATTCTGAGAGGACACCTGTTAAAATTCTGGTGATTTCTCTTCTAGGCTGTTGTCATGCATTTTATTTTACGTCTTAAGCTCAGCCCCTAAATACAGTTTACCTTTCTTCATTTAATGTTATAAATATTTTCTGTATTTTAACAGTGTTGACATTTGTCTGCATCCTACCATATGAGTGCACTAATTCATTTTTAAAAATTTATAGTTCCTTTTTGTTGTAATTACAATCCTTAATGAAAATGTTTGTATTTAAACTTTTTTATTATTTCATAAACTCCTAGGATATGAATATATTTAAAATTTTGATAGTAATATCTCTCCTAATAATAATATTCCTTGAAATAAAGTTAATATTTTTTTGGAAAAAAAACCAAAACACTTTAATTTTTAAAACAACTGCAAGCACTTCAAACAATGTTGTTATTACAACACTTGGTTATTTTTTCACAATCTAGTTATTGCAAAGGCATATGGCTAAATTGTTAATGGACAAAAGTCAAGTAAGGGGAGGCACCTTAATAAATGTAAAATTAAAATAAAAACAACTGGCAATCAATCCACTGACTTTTAAAAGAGGCTGAATATCCCTCTCTATATTACATTCTAAAATTGTATTGCCTACTATGGTTTGTGTCCTGGATTGTAAAGGAAATGCATAAACAAAATTGTGTGCAACCTGCACAAGGCAGTCATTTTTTCAACTTCAGGGCATGGAAAGACAATCAAAAAGCTAGTAAAATTGGCTGTAGTTACACACAAAAATGCCTACCGAATGAACACAGTCGCTGTTACATCTGAGGTGTTATATTCTGCCCATTGTGCTGAAAATTGTAGTTACTACATCTTGGTTCTAGACAAACACAAGCAAGATTTTCATTGGATTTTAAGCCAAGTGGCTCTGGGTTATGTCATTCCCTATGTGGCACTTTAAAGAAAGGAAAAACACTTCCTGCTCTAAAGTACATATTA
The DNA here is from genome assembly GCA_004026585.1 of Noctilio leporinus. Taxonomy (NCBI): domain Eukaryota; kingdom Metazoa; phylum Chordata; class Mammalia; order Chiroptera; family Noctilionidae; genus Noctilio; species Noctilio leporinus. The sequence goes on along the minus strand of PVIW01004966.1, from coordinate 1,036 downwards.
TATTTTAGCAGTCCCTTTCCTATTTATGCGTATTTTAAAAGTACCTTTAAGGAAAAGACAGCAATTGCCCTTTAAAAATGAGACAGCCTCTGGCATCAGGCTTTGTTGCTTCCTCCAAGTACAGTAAATGAAAGTCTACGAAGATTCAACTCAGCAAGAGAAATATGTTCAGTCTGTGGAATGCAAAAAAAATCTATATATCTATATCTATATCTATATCCATATCTATATTTATATCTATATATTTGAACTAAAACTAAGTTTGAAAGAAGCATTTGAACAATTTCCTGGAATGGGGCAGGGCAGGAAGAGGATGCTAATTTGTTTCATTATTGGGGTTCCTGACTTCCTGACAGTCCATTTTCATCAAAGATGAACAGTGGTCTAAACCTCAGACCACCTTTTTCCTAACTTTTCAGGCTAGTGGAACAGAGGATACCTATGTGCTCACTTACTATTGTTAAGTAAAGAGTGGCTACTGACTTCCCTTTGTAAATAACCACTCAATCCTTCCAGGGTAAGTCTGTTAAATCAATAGGATGATCAGGTTAAGGGTACAGAAAAACACTTAGCCTTTGGGCCAGGTTAAAGTTCTGCCTCTATTCTAAGGTTGTACGACATTTCATAAGTTATAACCCTTTTTGGGCAATAATCACCTCATTTATAAAATTGTGGTAATAATGCCTCTTTTACTGAATTAATGATTTCCTCGTATAAGAGCTATTGAAGCCACTAGCACAGAGCATAGGGTCTGCCACAGAAAACGTTTTGATCAATGGTAGCTGTTGCTAGTTTTCTCTTTTACTTACTGGTGAGTTGACTCATATCAGACATTTGTTGCTAGGAGAAAGGGCAGACTGATGTTTACAGAAACCAGAATCAGCACTTGGCTATTGTAAATAGTGCTGCTATGAACATAGGTGTGCATAGGTTCTTATGAATTGGTGTTTCAGGATTCTTTGGGTATAGTCCAAGTAGTGGAATTGCTGGATCAAAAGGCAGTTCTATTTTTAGTTTTTTAAGGAAACCCCATACT